>JWHW01057550.1:43129-54457 GCA_000931545.1 Papilio glaucus
CGACATTACTATGACTTTGATTGACATTACTATTACTTGACTATATGAAGTTTTATTTACCTATTCCACGGAATTTTTTTTTGTGTGATAAAAGGTACGTTATTTCCTTACCTATGCCAATGGGTGCGCAAAATTTCATGATGATCGTTTAAGATAGGGAGTTAAAAGAGTCAAAGCGTAACAAATACACTTACGTTTGCATTTCTAATATTGTTAAATATGTTAAAAATATAAACAATTTGTCTGAGAGGCCTACAGGATGAAATCACAATCACTTAGTCTAAAGATATACAGACATTTTTTTTAGAAAAAGGTGGCATCGTCATCCTAGAAAACCAGACCTTAAGAGATTGAGAGTAAAGTATTGAGTAATATAATAATTTCTAATTTCCAAAAATATCAATTAATAAATAAAATAGTTAAACTCACAAACAGAAGCTAGTCGCTAATAAATTTATATAAGTCTGGACTAGAAAAATAAAGGTATAAGTTCACAATACGCGATACTAATCTCTATAGTGTAACAATAAAGGACAATTGTTACAATTAAGATCGCCACAGACTTAATACATGTCATAAACTACAATTCCGCTACAAGGAAAATATGAACGTAAATGTACTAGCAGTCGCCCGTGGCTTCGCACGCGTTCATTTCTTATTGTCCTCGTTGGAAATTTTTGTAACTTGATTTCGCGTATAATAATTTGGAATTATAAGATAATGTCATGTCACAAATATAATAAAAAATGTTGATTAAATTATATATTAATTTTGTTCTCATTAACCACCATAAATTCGTACCAGGCTATTACATATTCAACCATAACCAAGGTGAAAACCATATGCAAATCTGTTTAGTAGTTTTTGAGTTTATTGCGTCAAGATAGATAGACAGACATGGCGACGGGAACCTTGTTTTATAATATGTAGTGATTATTGCAATGCTGAAATTCACCCGAGTGACGCCGGGCACCAAAAGTTGTCAAGCCAAATAATTTCTATATTTCAAGATTCGTTTTGGAGTCTAGTTAAAGGTAACAGCGGTAATCTCCTTACCTATCAATTATGACTCATAAATGATAGGTAGGGCGCCTACAGCTTATACCCTCAGTACCCTGAGAGACGTAAGATATTATTTTATACATTACTAGTAGACCGCCTCAGCTTCGCTCGGGTAGTGAGGAAAAAAAAGTATGAAAGTTAGCCTAGCTTTCTCGGTGATAGAAGAACTTTAAATTGGTGTAAAAAAAATTAATAACGGTTTAGTAGTTTTTGAGTTTATCCGGAACATACAATCAAATATTTTCCCTTTATAATATTAGTAGAGATAATATTATACGATATGTAATGAACAATATGTGTCACGATAGCTTGTGAAAAATATTCTTATATCGATAAAAAAAGTGATTCATTCGCATAATCTGTAAATTTAAAAAAAAAGCCCTATGACTCGCCAGATATTTTCGAATCTATGTATATTAAAAAAAAAGTGCTTTCTTTGGCTTTTTTTAATATAATAGAAACATTAATGTTTCCTAAAAGTTTCATTGTTTTTTGACTAAAGACAAAATGAATCAACACAAAATTAAATTCTTGACTAAAGACAAAATCAGCTCAAATAACATTCGTTTGTCAAATCTTACTGACATAAAATCAAAAGTATTTAGATTTTCGTTTACGCACACCTTAGATGACGAATAAAAAATATCACTGAAGTGTTTATTTCAGTACGTTACATCTTCATTTATATCTATAATTAAAAAACATCACATATACACTTTCACTTTTTTATCTATATAAAAAGACAATTTTCACAGAGCCACTGAATTACACACAACATAGAGTTTATTACAGACATATAAATCCTTTTTAAAGCACAAAACACTTTGACTATCACTGGCCGGTCATCGCGATAAAAAATACATTATCATAAATACGTGTCTTCTAAATTTAAATTTCTAAATATCGCACGAAAAACTTCTGAAGTGCGAATAAGCTCGAATGATACGACCACGCGCTTGAAACTCTGTCGCGATACTGAAAAAGCAAACACGTGCGGTTGCAAAACATCACGTGTAACTGAAAGGACGTATCCAACAGGGAAGAAATAAACGACTACATAAGACCTTATTTTTACTAGATTCATAAGTAACTATAAATGTACCTACATTATTCATACTCTGTTTAAACCAGAAATTCCCAAACTATCGGTCGCTCGGTCGTCAGCGAATATTGAGTGGGCCCTATAATATAGGACGAGACCGACCGAACCAACGGCCAGACAACAGTGGACTTAAAACACACAAGATGTGGGTCCCAAGAGGAAATTTTCTTTAGATGAGTCGGAGCACAGTTAACTTTGGGTACCACTGATTTACACCTTTAGACTAAAGGCTCTCTGCTTTCGGATAGAGAGATCGAGAGATTAAGCCTTCAGGGCATTCATCAGAACACACAAATATATATATCTCTACTACATAATAAAATATTTTTAACAAATAAACATTCACACCTGAAACCCAGATGGGTAGATTACGGATTTCCATTTGGCATGGCCCTGGCATACCTCTCTTACGTCCTCTACATCTATACATCTACGCATATACATTAATAGTGTCCGCCGAAGCGACCAGAGCAAGTGCGAGTCGGGCCCAGTTCGAGACGGAAGTATGGCGGGTCTAATTCCCTGTATTTATATGAAAGACATCAAACCGAAAGCCTATGCGGAGTTTATTTAGTGAATATTTACACGAAACCGCCGCCGACGCTGCGCGACTGCTTTGTGAATACCAACATACGACTTGTTGTGAAACAAGCTATACGACAATTCACGTCGGTATTTTGTGAGGGCAATTGCTTCAGCAGATTTTCCATGTAATTATCCACCCTTTTCTCGCCTTTTGGGGGGTCGAATTACAAAAAGTCCTTTCTTCGCATACATCTATATATATAAAAATCAATTTCTGTTCGTTAGTCATGCTTATTCTCAAAAACTGAACCAATTTGGATAATAATCTTTTTGTATAAATGCCCCCAGTCCAAGGAATGAGAAAATAGAAAAAGCCAAAAGAACAAAGACCAAAATCGGTAATTTTGTGTTTTAATTTAGGATTATGAAACTTTTAAATCTTCACGTTAGGTGGCGTTCGTAGCGGACATATCGTTTGACAGCTGCGCGCGCATGCATATCACATAAACATTTCGTACAGTCTTTGACATTGTTTTGACGTTTTCAAATATTTTTTTCATATTTTAAATTGTTTTTCGTAAAAAAGATAAATATGAATATTTTAAAGAGTACAAAGGGAGTTCGACATATTTGAGTGACCGTGAAATTTTACATTGTTGTACGGTATTAATTTTAACGTAATAATACTGTGAGGGGTCGAGCTGGTGAAAATGTATCCCACGGGAACCGTACATTTTTCCAGGATAAAAGTAGCCTATGTGTTATTACTGACTTTAATCTATCTTTGAGCCAAATTTCATCCAGATCCGATCAGCCGTTTTTGCGCGAATAACTAACAAACATCCATACAAAGTATCGCATTTATATTATTAGTATAGATTCGAAACTGATAAAAAATATAACACAATATCTTATGTCGGGATTAAGAAAATTTTATTTACGCAATGGGAAAGTTTATTCGGAGTCATTCGTAGTAAACCGGCCTTCTTACTCGTTATGAGAGAAGCTTTTGTATGCAAACAAGGGAAAGTTTGTAAAAGTATTGTTACGGTAGACAATTTATTTACAAAGGAAAACTGAGCTTTATCTCTATTGCAATAAGAGTCATATTAATAGAAAGAAAATTGTTGGCGTCGACTTAACAGCAAAAGCAAGTTTGTAATTCGTTTGCCCGGCGACGAATTATTTAGGCAATGATGTGCAAAAATATTTTTGCATGACAAATGTTGATGCGATATTTCTTTTAAAGAGCGAGGGAAAAAAATGACAGAGTGTTTTTTTCTGTAAGCGCTTTGTTGCTGGCCGGTTTGAAAGTCATGAGGTTTTTAATCTGCGAAAATATATCTTTTTTGTTTGTTACGTACATTTGTTTTCTATGTATGATATACAAAAAAAATATGTATAATGTTTTTTCAGATGGTACTTTTGACTTTTATTACAAAAGCTTGCTCACGGACTATTTGCGTGGTTGTATATCAATTTTTTTGCATGTTGATACTTTCTCTAGCTTTTACGACATTCGGGGTAGACAGCGTCGGTTTTTAAAATAGGCGAAATAATTTGGTTCCATATGGATGGCACCATTTGGTCTATTTGAGGCCTATTTACTAATATTTTATTACTATAATAATAATACAAGTTGGTTTACAACTTAAATGATTTTTTGAGTGAAAACTTTTTTGAGTGAGAAGTTTTTTGGTGGGGAAAATATGTTCGCGTGGACAACATGCATCAGCAGCAGGTGTCAGCAACATGTTTATTTGAATTTTTGAAGTGAAAACTTCTTTAGCCGAGTCAAACGATAGGTAGGGGACAATCTTATAGGTTTGCGTGAACAACATGCTGAAAATACGCAAGCTGCTTATTTGTATTTGGAACAGTTTTTTTTTTTTCAGAACAAAACTTTTTTAAATTATTTTTCTTGTATTCAATTTTGAATTTTATTGTTAAGATGCAAGAGTTTATTTTTGTTGATTTTTTATTTTATTTTGGAACTATTGTCGCTCCTTCGCACCTGTTTTGAGGTTTCACTGCCTGTGTTTTTTATTAGACACTAGACCTTGACAAAGGACATAGAGGCAAGGTGTCGCAAAAATAAAATTTAAATGAGGAATAGCGTAGGAATCAATACATTCCCAATTTAGGAATATTTTATGATAAAGGCAGGCGACTTATCCGACGCTAAGATGATCTAATTCAAACTATCAACATTCACAACAAATGAGCAATAGCTCATTTGTTACTAACTCTCTTCTAATACTATATAAAACTGTAACTCTTTTCTAAAGTAACCAGTTTTATAAGAAGGACTTGAAGTGAACACGAGGGAGAACGTAATGTAAATCAAATTTACATCACGTGTATATCTTTTTGAATGCGTATGAAACGCAGCTCACGATTAAAATATCAGAATACGTGTCGCGATTAAATATTTTATTATCATCGTAAAAACTTTCGAAGCATGAAACATTTTTATGTTTAAAATAACAGACGCGGTGTTTTCTTCAAACTCCGGCCCTGGGAATGAGTCATACACATAATTTCCATTCATTCATTAGTCTTTAGAAGCCCACTGCTGAACGTAAACCTGTTCGGTTCCCAATAAACTGTTGTGACGTCATCTCACTTCTGTTTGAGTGAATATTATTATTCTACTTTTCATTAATCATGTGTCAAAAAGTTGTTATTGTCAGAACATATAAAGTTACCATGGCAACCGATATTGTAAATGAAGGTCTTATATACCTCGGGAATAGTTTTACTTTCTGGATGTAAGTACCGCACATCATTTTATGTCTCCTGACAATGTGTGTGAAATTCATGTTGATAGGTTAAGTCGTTAAGGAGTTAAAGCGTTATAAACAAACTGACATTCGCATTTACGTCTGTCTGTCTGAACGAAATAAACTCAAAAACTACCAAACTTATTACGATTTTCACGAATAGACGTAGTGATTGGAATGATCGGAGGGGAAGGTTAAGATAACTAATTATGTCTTACGTAAATTGACTGAAACATAAAGACATTTTTTAAGAGGGCGTCACAAGCTGATACAACAAACAATGTTAGCGTATACCTATGCTTTGCTGCCTGTGCGAAACTAATCCCTAGTAGATGTATAGAGAGTATAGTTTGTTCCAAATCGAGATGGATATTTTGTAAACAAAGAAACGTCACCATACATGGCGTCCATTATACTTCTTATACTTTCATCGGATTTTTTGTAGAAATTGTGAGACACAGGGATGTGACATTGTATAATATGGATAGCTAATGGTTTAAGGTAATGAAAAAAAGTTATTTTCAGAAAATATTTTGGAATTGACGAATTTTAGTGTCAAAGCTAAGGTGTATCCTTTGTTTACAAACTTGCCTTACCTTTATTTCGAACAAATCACAAATAATTAAATAAACCCAGAGGGGTAAGCATTGATCATGGATTTCCATTTACGCGATTCTGGCACACCTCTCTCGCTTCTTCTACATCCATACATCTCGAGACATGCTCGTCGCTTACGGATACTCCTTATATCCCCCTTCTTTATTATCTCACTAATCTGATCAATATAAGTTCGCCTTGGGCGTCAAACTCTGCCACTCACTTTTGCAACATAAATTTCGAACAAACTATAGATCTAAATACAAAAGTCTTTATTCCTAACACATATATATCTCGACCATCGCTCTCATAGCTCCCGTGTCCTCAGTATGATCGATACATTGTAAAGCTGTGCCGTTTATTACGACGCGAGAGAACAATGGACCCGACAATCTGAGTCTTATTGATTTGAACTAAAACTTAGACCGCAGTCTGCAATTGTAAGCCATTGTCTAGATATTCTATTACTTGTTCATGATTGTATTGAATTTGCAGCACTAAAAGTGGGTCGGTTGAATTGAATTTTAGATACGATTTGTTGGTTCGATGAGTTTGTAACGAAATGAGTCGCGTGTTGTAAGTGTAAAAAAATGTTGTTCAGTTTTGTTAAGATTTAAATGTTACAACAGTGGTAAAAGCAGCAGCTCTTGCATGTTTTATTACAAGACGACTCTATCATGGAGCATTTTCTTCGTTTCGTCTGATATCTCTGTCAATTCCAAAGGCGGATTCCGTGAGGGTGGGGCTGAAGCCTCCTAAAGGGGGTTTAAATGGAAACGGAATTCTGAATGTAAGGCTCTTGCATTCAGTCACCAACTTTTCAATACAGAATTCATGCCACCAGCAACCTTAACGGGGTTCCTGGTGACCACCAGTAAATTAAAAGATTCCAAACTTATTAGTCCGGTTTCAACGACATTATGCTGCTTTCATCAGATGTAAGAGGTTATAGTCAGATAGTCCTAAACTTTTATTATCCAGTTTACGTTAAGATCACAGACATTATTTGCTTTCCATTTTTATCTACATAGTTTTAGGGCTATATTTATTTTGCAAAGATAATCATTCTCAATGCACGTACTAGTTTAACAAAGCCCCGAATTCCACTCGAATCCGGTACGAGAGTATAACACGGCGTGATCGATATACGAGGTGCCGGGTTCGTTTCTATTTCTGGTCTGCGAAGGTCGCGCATAATAAACAATGCTGTTAACAGGTGCCCCATAGATTAGATAATGCAGATACGGCAAATCGTTGTTATGTTTAGTACTTATGATTCAGTAGGAGGTATATACATTTATTAATCTATGGTATTAAATTTACTTGAGTTTTATTTAGTGGTTATTTTTTTAAATTTCTTAATTAAGAAGGAACGTTGTTTTAATAGCTTACAATACTTCATCAGATCCGTCCTCTTCACGTTTCTGACTTGCTTGATGTCAACCGGCCTCATATTTTTTATGTAGTGTAAATTACAAATGTTAAAGTGCCAATAAAAATGATTTTGCATAAAGTGTAACATTAATTACGATGAAATGGTATCGGTGTACCGATTATTAATGGAATAATTTTAGTCCTTCGTACCAAGTTCAATCTGCCGTCTATATTTCCGGCTGGTTATTATGTTTTTAATCTGATTAAGGGGAAGACATTTTACATTAACGAAAAAATTGTACATTTACATATATATGCGATTGTAACAGCTATAAAATGACTAGAAATGGTTAAGAGTTTGATGCCAGGTCCAGATTTGAAATCGAGTCTTCCAATCAATAAGGCATCACGATAATAATTACAAATTAAATAAAATAAAATTTACACAATAATTTAATAAATTAACAAATGAAACGAAATATAAAATTAATCTTAGAAATAATTAATTAGTAAAATGTGAAAAGATACATTATTTTATCGTAAAAAATTATAAATTAATTGATTAATAAATTGTTGAATAAAAATCAAATGAAAGGTGAATAAGAAAAATGTCAATAAATTATTTAAAAACCAACATTTTAAGGAGAAGAACGAAAATGTTTTCAATGACGAGACTAGAAATATCTAAAATTTGAAACATATTTAGTATATACTAGCTATGTCCAACGGCCTCACACTCATTTTTCTTTCTTAGTATGCTGTCTTTTTGTAAATCGATTCCACATATAATAACTTCAAATTATAGGTAACATATGTTATATATGTAATATCACCATGGCAACCGATATTGTAAATGAATGTTTTATGAATTTTCCTATCCCTAGAAGACAGTTTTATTTTCGGAATAAAAGGTACTGTCATTTTGTGACAATGTGTGTGAAAAATTTCATGATGATCGGTTAAATAGTTAGGGAGTTAAGACGTAACAAACTCAAATTTGCATAATATTATATTAGTTAGGAGTTTTTGCGACTGACATCGTATCACTGTTTGCCTTGACGAGGCATCTACCATATAGAAGAAACGGGGTATAAAAAGGCTTTAATCCCAAACCTCTTTAAGAGTAACGAAGCTCGAGTGCACCCTGCGGAGCCTCCGCTTGAACAGTTACTTCCTTTGAATTAGAATATGTACCTACTTTAAGATACAGTTTGTATGTCCTATGAGTCGGTAGGTAATGTATAACGACCTTGGTAAGGTTTGACCTTGATCAAGGTCATTATATTATACCTTTATAACGAAAGTAAAAATCATAAATTTGATGAAGTTATTAAATCATTAACAGCGAAATGACTTCCGAATGATATAAAACGTGTGTTAAATAAACAAAGGTGTCGACAAACTGGGAATATTGAACCGAACTTCAAAAATAGCTATACTCTATAGTCGATCGAATTACATTTTACATAGAATCATATTTTCAATTCGACTTATGACGCAGAAAAGGAAGGATTTTTTTTACAAGCAAACACGTAGTTTGAAAAATAAAAAAGTAAACGTATTATGTAAAAGTTATACCGTGTAGGGAATCAATGAAGTTTTTAGAGGAGGAATTTTTCTTGCTTTCTCACAAGGCAAATTTTTTGGCATCTCCCAAACTTTCTTTTTTTATGGAAGAAGGTGGCAAGCAAGCGTTACATCTGATATTCAGTGACCGCTACACATAGGCCTCTACTAATGAGTTGTAGGTTTCACTACCTGAAATGGAGGAGGGTAAGCAGAGAATAGGGTATTTCCTTTTCCTATCAATCCCCACCCCGTCAATCCTCTTCTTTCAATACTCGCCTTACTAGAAAAGGATAAGAAGGTAATAACGTCTAGAATTAGGCCTCCGGCGCCTCGCTCAGGAGACTAAACGCAGAAAACTTCTAGTTCACGCCTTTCTTCTGAGATCGTGGTATTTCACCAATCAGCCGGCCCGTTCGTGCATAAGGTGTTGTTGCGGGCTCTACCACTGTTGATTACATTGTTTTTTCATGTAAAAGTATATATAAACTTTAAAGTGCTGAAAATGGTATTGCACTTTTACACAAGTGTGTGACCACCTTTATGAAAATTGTTTACTTTAACCTTAAAATAACACGGACGCTGTAGGTAGGTCAAAGTTACAATCTGCCGTTACATTTGACCGCCAAACTAAGGTTTAGGAAGTTGTTGAATATCTATTCACCAGATGTACTAATAAAAAGATTGAAGAAGAAATACAAATTCATTGACTTAACTAATTTTCTTGGTTTTGATGGAAAGTTTGGGTTGATTATAATTCTAACTTTTCCAAATCAAATTCTGCAATCTGCAAATTCAAATTGGACTTTTGCACTTCAAATTCAGCTTTATAAAAATCAAATTCGGAATTTTTCATGTCAATTTGACATGTAACTGTTCGAACTTGATTTTTAAAAGGTTGTATTTGATATATAGAATCCGAATTACAAGTGAAAACCTACACATTCCAAACGTCACGAGTACTTTTCGTTCCTCGTGGTTAGAAGACATACATTTGACGCCCGCTGAAGTTGGACGCGGGGATATTGCTTCAGTGTTGTGATGTGATATGATAGGTTTGGAAGCAATGTATATTGACAATTGAAATTAAAAATAAATTTATTTTACGATTTTGTCCCCATCCTTTCGAGTACTTTACAACGCTCATGGTTCGCACGTTCCCATGGAAACGCCGGAAATAAATATTTTTATTTAATTTCACGTGTCATATTCCTATTAATATAGAATAAATCCTATTAATATAGAAAAAATCTAATATTCGCGTACATACGCGATCTTAGAACAAAGTCGTTGTTTGAGATCTTAATAAATATGTATGTGTTTTTTATACATTGTTATTATATAATCATCTGTTATGTTCTAGAAGATAAGAATAGAAGTAAACATGTATCAAATAGATTGAAAAGTTAAAGAATGTGAATAATGTATCTTTCCACTCACTTGTTGTGTAGCCGAAATCATCTTCTTCTTCTGGATCCGCCTCTTTCTCATCTTTGGTGCGCTTGATTGCTCCAGCGGATGCTCGATCAATCTGAACGAATTAATAGAAAGAAAAACTGTCAAGAAGTTTACGTAAATCACCATTTCTAACATGAAGGGATTATTGTACAGTGGCAGAACCCGCAACAACAACATATGTTGTATAGGAATGGTATACATTAATTTGTTTTGTATGCATGTTGCATCTATGTTGCAAGAAACTCACTTACGTATTGCCCTTGTTAGGAACTAAGTTATTAATAACAGAACTTATATTTACCTCAACTCCTTTATCTGAATATGTTCTTCCACTCAATTCTCTTTCGTCTTCTTCATCGCTACTCTCAGAATCAGAGTAAACAGGCTTAGAAGACTCAGTTTCTGATGATCCCTTTTCTTTTGTTTCCTTTTCAGCGTCTATTTCACCTTCCTTTTCCGTGCCTGCTTCTGTGGTCACAGTTATCTGTCGATTATAGAAACTTGTTAACTATTCAACGGTTTTATACGGTGATAATATTTTCGTTGCTAGTATGTGATGATTAATGTTTTAATTAAATCCAATTTGTAACCTGTAGGGTCGGTATTTGCAATTAACATCAGATTGTAATAAATTTTATATTGTAACGATTGCTTCAGTCTGATCAAGCTCATGGACTCGACGCCCGTGTTTTAGTACCTCACACCAACGGGTTTTTAAATAAACGATTATCCCAAATTTTGGAATTTAAAAACCTTTTTTTTGGTTTCGGGGAAAAATCAAAGAAGGTAAAAAGGCAGTTCCATCTCTGTGGAGGCCGAGCCTCCCCAATTTTCCTCCATAAAGGCGCGCCGGAACACCAA
>JWHW01057550.1:54918-89321 GCA_000931545.1 Papilio glaucus
CCCCTTGCACCAAGCTTGCGTGCAACCCTGACAAGCAAGCGCTCCCCTCACACTTTTACAGTGGAATTTAAGATCCTATCAGCAAAATCTGTTGCACCAGTAAACTCATACTCTTTAAATTAATTATTTACTTTATTATTTTTATCCCCTTCCCATGTGTATACTATAAACCCGAAACTAAACCCCTAAACAAGTAACGTTCGATTACCCCTACTTGAAGGCAGTTCCATCTCTGTGGAGGCCGAGCCTCCCCAATTTTCCTCCATAAAGGCGCGCCGGAACACCAAGAGCGCTTTTAGTCATTGGGGACCCAAACGCGTCGCCTGAAGGTCATGGTGGCCAGAAATGCGTATGACTTTCGCAGCTCTCAGCGGCGAATCTGGTCTTAGGACCGGATACCGCAAAACGGTTGAAAAGGGTAGGGTTAACATCGTAGGGTAACATATGTAAGGTCTAAAGTACCTGAAAAGCAATTGTTCGAGATTCCTTAAGTTACTACATATTTAGTGTATTGTTAAAGGAATCTCACCTTTATATCATGTTTAGGAGGTCGATCTACAGCCGTGGGCGGCGGCGGCGCAGGACCTTTTTTGTAGGAGAGTGTTCTTGACGGAGTCGGTGATGGCGCTTTGACATCAGACGAGTCTGTATTCTAAAGAAAGATGTAACAATTTGAACAGTGGTAGAGCCCGCAAAAACAACATTTGTTGCATGCATAAGCCAGCTCGGGTGAAGAAGAAGTATTCTGCGTTTAGTCTGATGAGTGAGGCGGCGAAGGTGAATTTTGGTCTTTCCTTTTCCATCCTTTTCTAATAAAGAAATGTTGGGAAGCGGATGAGGATTTGACGGAGCAGGGGATGACTAGGAAAAGGAAGTAATCTTTTTTCTATTGATTGACGATCCTGTCAAGTTCGAGGGAGTACACTGAATGATGGTGGGGAATGAACGATTTTTGTGGCGATCTTTTTGGAAAGCCAGACCCCCTTCCCTCCATCATATTATCTTTCTCCTCCTCTATACAACATCGGATACAATAAAGCGGCCATATAACATCAGGTTAATCATTGGCTCGTTGGCTATTCTTCTATAAAAGAACTAATGGCTAGCAGTTGACTTCGTCTGATGATGATGAATTCTGGAAGGTCAACTTACCCATGCAATCAGGCTCTGTACGGTGAGTGTGACGGTATTACCAGCAGCCTTGATGAGCTGTACGGCGCGCTCGTGCTGCGCTGTTCTCACGCACACGCCGTCCACCTCCAGTATCCTGTCGCCGGTCTGAAAGTAGAAGAATAATATCAGTTTTGTTGAGTGTTCTTGAATTTTTTTTTTTAAATTAATACGTTACGTTAAAATTGTGACAGACAGACAACTCTAAATGCTAGTCCAAATTTCATAAAAAGTTAAATTAATGTCTCGTATAATTTCAATTATTTGGATACAGAAACGAGAGAGTTATTACAGGATGTGTCAAATGGAGTCTTAGTTATTTTTAAATATTCCCAGTTTGTAATTTATTTTAAATCGTATAGCCTTGTACTAAAATTGATTATAGTATGCAGACTCACCTGTAGTTCTCCACAGAGGCCCGCCGGGCTATCGGGGACTACGTTTTTAATGAATATGCCGAATATTGCTTTGCCATTGCCATTAGCTGTATTCTGATGCGATATTATATCTACCTGTTGACAAAAATAATTTTCAATTGAATTTAATTCTTAGTACGAATCCTAAAAGTATATTTCTGTATATATATAGAAATATAACCTAACCAAAGGGACTAACAAATTACTAAGCTATGCATTGTCTCTATGAAATTCAAACGTGATTCTGTGATTCATCTCAATGCATCAAAGGCCTTGCAAACTTCTAGGATTACTAAAGTCAAAAGTTCTCGTTATCTGTTGCATGTCTCGGCTTAAACGGTAATTGCATACATTCAACTATAGAAGCCTAATCAAGTATTAACATAAGTCGAGATTTATTGTATCTCAACCTGTGCTCTTTAATTTCAAACTTTAGGAAAATTCGAAAAATGCATTGTGGGTTGCCTCAAGGATCTAACTTTGGGACACTACTGTACAAAATGTGTATTATATCCATCTGAAAAAAAAAATATCTTCTAAATTTTCATAATCTGTCCGTCTGTCCGTCGCCACCAAGGAAAAATCCTATAGAAATGAACCTTACATTTACTTAATGATGTTCGTTGTTAAAATCCACGTTGTTGTACTAAAAAGTATAAACATACGGATAAATATTTATTCTACTCGTACATTTATTCCTTGGATCAATAAATAAAATTAACTTTACCGTTATCCCAGCAAAATAACTTACACGTTCCTTCGATATCTGAATTAATCCGAAAATTACATTATCCCGAAGGATATGAAAATTTACTTTGCAACAAATTAACGCTGGTAATAAATCCGACCAAGTTTAGGGATGAATTATCGTAGCGCTAACTTATTGACAAAAATACGATATTGAGCCAAGTCCGCATTATTTAGCCTCAATTAGTTTTTGAGTTAATAACACAATTTTATAACTCGAATTATTCTACTTTAACGTTCTTTACTATTACATATATTAGTAAATAAACAGTTTATTTAGTATATATTTATTAGTTTTATGCTAGTAAACGAGTTCTGGGTTCCTTTGTTGTACAAAGTTCAGGAAAGATCCATCTCGTATTTGTAAGATAAAATATAAATTAAATCAGAAATATATCAACGTGCTTACTTTTCCACCGACGATGCTGACCCCTAGCGGAGCTCCTGGACTTCTCTTCAGAGTGACGCACCTCGGCGGGCCCCAGCGCTGCGAGCCCACGCCGTGGCGGTCGGGTGACACGGTCACAGTCATGTTTGGATGTGTCCCGTGACTATAGAAAACAAAGATGTTTATTTAATAATTTTTCACAGCCTATCTGCGAATTTAGTACTCTTAAAAGTATTTAAATATACATTCATACGTTTAATTTACTCACATAATAAATTTAATTTAGCGTAAAAAAAGCGTTGATTCCGCCTATCGTAACGTTACATTTGCTAAGTATTAATGTTAAAGAGTAATCCTTATTTCGTTCCTTACTTCAATGTAACGACTGAACAGAATATGATCCTACTGTTAATAGGGGACATCAATTTGAAATAGGAATACATAACTTCGTAAAGGTTAAAGAAAGGGGAGAATTGAAAAGAGAGTAACCATTTACGTCAAACGTATACGTCATAATGTTTTAACCGGGTCGACTATACATGCGCGTATAGCAGTGAATCTGAGAGAAGTACAAGGATCGTGTGAAAGGTAATCAATCTATTTTCTTTGTCTCATATCAAGTGAAAAGGAGCTAATTCTAGTAAGTAGGAGTCAATATTACCTTGACTTCCCACGCGTGAGCTCTCGAAAGCCCGACAAACACCAACGCATGTCCACCGCTGGACTGTTATTGAAACGAATTGCATTCACAATTCGCTACCTACCAACCTATATTCAAAATGGAAGTCAATTTGAAAACACTAACTTTATCCAATCTACTCGTCCGACCATCCTTGCGTGAGGTACAAGCGTAGGGAAAACTGTTATTATATTTGAAGAACTTCTTTTGGCGCGTTTGGGAAAAATTAAGAGTGAAGTTTTACAACGCGCGTATTAACGGAAGCACATTAAGATATGATTTACTAATCATTTATCTTTTTAAACGCTCTACAGTGGATGTCTGAAATTAGAGTAATTCATTTTTATTGCAATGTATTAATTAAATAAAATTAATACAAATCACATAAACAAATGTTATTAAGTGACGTCGTCTACCACTGTAGATACGATAAAATTTTAAAAGTGACTAGTGATCCGTCCCGGCTTCGCTCGGGTAGCAGTAATTATATTAATCCGATCGCTACCAAACTTCACATGAACACCCGCTGGGCAAATCTGATCGTTCCTTGTAAATGTCATCGAAATTGGTCCAGCTGCTTCGAAGTCTATAGGGAACCTACATACGCAGATCGTCTTTTATATATATAGACTATTCCCTAATTGATTTCTTATTAATATTGCCACGATCTAACTACTAGGAATATTATTGGAAATTATATTTTGTAAAATTACCTCATGTGAGTATTCTTGCCCATTTTAAGTATATCCAATATAAGTAAACAAAATTCTATTACGGTAAGTGCTTATTCATAAAATTTGTAATATGCGATAAAAATCGTAAAGCACTTTCGAGCGCGATGCTACAGGATGCCTACAGTTCAATCACTTAGAGCAGGCGCACGGTTGGTCGAGCGCGCCTCATGTCGCATACATGCAGGCACATAATATGCTATGTGTACGCTTAACAACATAAATGTTATTACAATAACGTTCTTTAAAATAGATGAAACAATTTCTATTTAGAAATATTTGTTCTCTTATAGTCTTCATTTTTATTTATTTGTAAAAATAAAAAGGGAAAAGGTTGAAAGGGAAATACATCTCTGTAGATTCTTTCTCCTATTCTCTCTTCTATAGAGATAAATTACTCTCACTTATAACTATCATTAAATTGATATGCACATATCAGAAGAAAAGGCGTCAGGCAGGTGGCCGGCCGTAAAAAGTGTAGAGAAAACCTATACAGTATTGTCTCCGGTCATACTGTGCCGACCCCGCATAAGTGGGAAAAGATAAGGGACCAGATGATGATGATGCACAAAGTAGAAAATACGAATTAGTAAAGAGAATAATAGTAGTTTCTTTGCCTCCTTTTCGCAATAAGAGCTGAAGACGAGAAAATATCAGTCAGACAATCGACATATGTATATCGGAACTAGAATTTTGTTTATACTTGACCGTGGATGTGACGATTTTTTTATTCTTTTATATCAGGGTAATTTGAATAATTTCGGCCACAGGTAATTGAGTTTGTCCGTCTATTTTTAAATTTGGTTACGAAGGAAATACGCTGTTTTCTCGTAGGACCCTGGATGATTGAAACCCGTGAAATACTGATGTAGACAGATTTTTATACCGCTTATTATCCGAATCCCATAAATAGGTATTAGAAGTACATATTTACGATTGAAGTGAAAACAATAGTTCAAAAATAAATAAATGTCAATAAAAATAAACCCTTGTATCTTAAAAATAAACTTCAAAATTAAATACAAGAAAAATAAACGAAAAAAGATCAATTAAACAGTTCCAAATTCAAATAAGCTTGTTGCAGACGCATGTTCAGCATTTTCACGCGAACCTATAAGATTTTACCCAACCAAATAAACCTAACGCGTTGCAAAACTATACGGTTAACGGATTACTACAGATTTATAGGGATTGAATTAACGTTAGAAAATGAATAAAACGCTTCACTGAGTCCATCAGTTAGTGCGCTCCGTCGGATGGAAAATTTGCACCAGTCTGATGCACAGGTTGCACAAATAAATCCAAAGGCAAACGAACAAGCAATGTTAAGTACGATGTGTTCCCCTCCCCCCCCAATTAAGGTCTCATCCCTTCCCTCCTTCCGATAGTTCTTCATCCTTCCTTATCGACTCTCCACTATGAAGCGGCTTGTAACGGATCCATCATTATCGATAGTCGCAGATGTTCAACAGTGGCCGCAACATCTGTTTCACGAATGGGACGACTCGACCGGTGAAATACCACGACCGTACAGAAGAAAAGCATGAAGTAGAAGTATTCTGCGTTTTGTGTGATACGTGAGGTGCCCGAGGTCTGATTGTAGTCCTCTTTCCCATCTCATCCATTTCTAATTAGAACATTTTGGTAGGAGAGCAAGTATCCGCTTTTCTGTTTATCCTCCGTCTATTAAAGATAGGCAGCTGCAACTCATTAGCGTGTTGCGGATGCCTATAGGTCACTTGATATCAGGTGAACCACTTGCTCGTTTGCCACTTCCTTCTACAAAACAAAAATGTCTACCGCCGCATACCCCGCAGAATAACATTAGGTTTAGCGTATATTAGCGTTTCATATTGCGATCAGATTTCTGTTTCTAACCATGTCGCAGAACCAAAGTGGAAACTACATACAGTGAAGGCATTTGGGAGACTCGTGTCCAATAGCGTACTGGTACAGACTGTTAAGAGTGGGTCACGTAATTCAAAAGTATATTAATTTGGCAATTGTTATTAATAAAAAAATATTCATAATGCCTGCCACCAAGATGGTATCAGAGATCACAAACTTTTCTCTTTACTAATTTTCAATTTCGTCTTCAAATGGTTGCTAGATCTTTTATCTATTAAATTCTGAATACTATTTTCAAATTTATTTTAAGACAATCAATAATTAAATTATATAATGTATCAGTACATAAATACGTCCCTAGCGAAACTGTCATGAAACCTTACAATGACTATAATCTTTTCATTGTCACAGCTTGATCGTAAAACTGTTTTCAAGGACAGCAATATTATTGCAGTAAAAGGTATTATTTTTTTATGATTTTCTGTTAAATCTAAGCACAATAATTTACTTGAAACAGTTTGATTTTTTAGGTTTAATTATCTATATTCAAATTAAAGTAAATAAGGACTTACCGATTGATTCTTTAATAGACAACACTACATATCTTTAGTGCATAGTCCCGAAATAGTTTGTCCTTCCAAATTTGGTTTTTATTTTAAGAAAGATACGAAAATAAGCAATGAACGTGGATCGAGTTCGGCTCGTCAATCGGTAATGGAACGTTCAGGTCGCCTAACCATAACTCAATTACCAGCATTAGCAATTTTCTTGTAGTGATGGGAGTGCGTTGATACGGAGTTTATCGATAGAAATATTTTAAAAGATAGGCAACAATTTTATATAAACCTTTATGTTTCAATAATCAATAAGGGGGATGACGGGAACTAAAACATATTATAAACATAAAATGCTGTACTCGTACCAAACTGTACGAAAGAGCATTGACTTGAACATGTTTTCCGAAATGTATTAGAAGTAATAACACTAGAAATAACGTATACGGATCCCTCTCTAGTATTACTCGTAGATAGGCACCGAGGAGGCTTCAGTGAGTATATTGTCACTTTACCCTGTATTTCCTCAGAATACCCTGCTTCTTTAACATTTGCCCACCACAAGAAAAAAATACACAGACAACCTGATCTATCATCTATTTAATTCTATCGATAATATCCACAATATAGATACAACACTACGTCTACCTGCATAATCCTCCAGATATTTTAACTTATGAACTGTTATATTCTAACTAGTGAACAGTTGCCAGACATACGGATATTTGGACCTAGAACTTTTAAGACTTTTAAAGTTAATTTAAAGAAGTTCAAATTGATTCTAAAGCGAATAATAATTATTCGTAATTTAAAACTCATATTAATCTTTAATTTTTACTAGCTTTAGGATTCTACAAGGGAGAGGAAGAGAGTATGTCACGGAAGAACATGCATGAAGCGAAAAAGGTGACATCTAAGTCAAGTAACTAAAGGCGAGAACTAATTCCTTACTAAGAATTGTACGACTGATAGTTAAAACATTGATAATAACGAGAATAAAATCAATGAAGTTAGTACCGTGTTATAATTGATCCTTCGTGTCGGACATACACTCACCAATATCCCAAATCCTCTGTGTATTACGATGAATTTAGTTTTCACCATAATTTAAAATTCTAATGTAATACAAAAACAAACACCTTCCAAAACACAGTAACCAATTCAATCATGTTTATTTCAAATGTGTTTCGAAGAAACGAATGTATAAAATACACGAGTAATTTTTATATAAGACCTTTTTGTTGAATAAATAAGTATTCATGCACTTAAATATTTGAATATCGAGTATTTGAATATTTCGTAACTCACCAATTTATACTCTGAAAGTTGTCAAATTTATAGGGAATTTCCTCTATTTTTTGTTATTTCTATGTTTTTGAATACTTAAAAAAATATATTAAAATTAAGACAAAAAGCATAAACTGAGTTAACAAATAGATTCTTTAAATCTTTCCCAGATCCGTGTTTTTTAATTTATCTCATACAATATGTTATGTTTGACCGGATCTTTTAGCCAATACTACACGTTACAGAGCGATTGTGATTGTGGGTAGTTGTAACTACATCGTTGTTGTGTCACTATGTTGATGGGTGTAGGGTGTAAAAGATACGGGAGTCGAAAATGTAGTATATCGTCAATATGCTATTATCTCTAATTATTAAAACCAACAAAGTCACTATTTTTCTAAATTTCATCCTTTCTTAGACCCTGCGAGAGCGTAATGGTTATCAGATCAACATATCCAAAATTAGGAACAAGAGTACCAATGTTCGATGTTGAAAAAAGGGGGTAACAATTGCGTGAACGTAGCCGTACCTTTTAACATCACAAAATTTCCGTAATCTAAGTACAAGCGTCCACTTACAGATAAAATAGCCAATTAATTAGGAAATTAATATACATACAATAAGTAGCTCGGGGACAGCGAATGTTATCGTCAATTACATTATCCAGCTCCCAAGCGGGTTGGCCACTTATATAAATTAATGCCGGACGATATACGAACTGTGGAACGCTTTAGCTGATATCTGTGTGTCATGGTAGAGCTGTTTTTTAACATGAGGTGTACCTTTTTATACCTGTACTGTTTGTAAACGTTTTTTTGACACTAAGTGAGATATCTTTTCTGTATTTGGCATAGAAATAGTCTGGCTTATTAAAATGGTATGCTATAGAGTGTTATATTTATTTATCTGTCTGTCTGCTCGTGCGAAGCTGGGGCGGGTTGCTAATTTATCATAAAAACATCGACTAAAATATAAAGAGGCAAGCGTCTCCTTTCGAATAAGTTAGCGTTAACCTGTGAAGGACAATATTTGTAGTATTGAACTCAAGACAAAGTATTTGTCACGTTTTGTTCTGGCTTCTTTATTATGAAATAAAGTGAACTAAGCTGAAGAGCACCTTCGTAATCGGATAAAATACAATGTATACTTAAATAATTTTAATTATAACCCAACCATTAACATTGTCCTTGTTTAAAGTAGCACGAGCCCAACAATGAACTTCGTCTTGAACTTGGTCAATTCAATAAAAATGATTATGACGTTTGAATAACGTTACATGCCACACGCCAACCAATTATGCACCCTACTACTCACAAATAAAGTTTATTTTTCAATGTACACAAATAACCATCTCATTGTGAAAATTCACATGGAAGATTATGTTTCAACTCAATAGCCATAAGGTTTGTATTGCTTTGCGTTTTAATTTAAGAAGCAAACGCCTGGCCTGGCCTCATTGCATAGGGCTTCATCGCATTAGAGATCACGTGTTTTGGGAAATCTTTTGTCAAAGTAATTGCGTATGAAAACAGATGTTTTTTGCTATTGCAACCCGTAGCGTGATTCAGTTGGCTATAAAGGGAAATATAAATTGATACATTTTACATATTAAGCGTTAAGTACTTTATTTTCAATTGCAGGGACGTACAGTGCTTTATCCTGGAGAGACAAAGTTAAAAATGTGAGCGCATGAAGAAGACAGAAGCGTTATATACAGTAAAAAAAAACTGGAGTACCTAGGCCACATAATGAGAAACACAAAATACGAACTGCAGCTCATCGTACAAGGCACTACCCAAGGAAAGCGAAGAGTAGGTTGAAGAACAACATCCTGGCTCAAAAACCTACGCCAGTGGTTCGAAAAGAGCACCCGATCGCTTTTTAGAACCGCGGTGTCAAGAGTGCAAATGTGCAAGAAATCGCCGAACTTCGAAAGAAGATGGCACTTCAAGAAGACAGCGCTTTGCACAGGAAACTAATTATCGAGATGTGACAAAACATAGTAAATAAATCCTAAGTAATATAAATGTCAATGTAAGTTTGTTTTTTTGTTTGTTACGCTTTAACTCCTTAACTCTTGCTTGTGAAGTTTTACACACAGATTGTAAGGGGTACAGAAAAAGACATGTGAACTTATATCCCGAAAATAAAACTGTTCTCGAGGTAAAAAAACCTTCATTCACAAAATCGGTAGTTATGGTAATGTTACATGTTTTGACCAATGATATAATACAAAAACCCATTAGCGGTCGAGATGTGAGAGGTACAAAAGTTACGCTTAAGTCATGTGGTTACATTTACGCGTACGTGACAAACACTAGCTGTCCTCTTTATTTCTGATTATTTTAATTATGCTATCCTTTGTCATTTGACATGTGTGAAGGTTGCTGTCTCTGTCTAGAGCGCTTTTAACCGGTTTTGTATGAACGTTTAAACTGCGTTTAAAAAACACGCAAAGCTCCCGTTATGTTCAACGCTTATTGACATTTCATTTGAAACTACTACTAGATGGCGTTGTTCTCAATCTTTAAGTGATCTTATAGATAAAGATATATCTTATAATCTTATAGTCCTGCTAATAGTCCTGATCTGCACTAAAACAAAATAAAAACAAGGATTATCATTGGGACTTTATATGACTGTAAACTTTCTAGTCGATCGGATGTTTACAAGTTCATAAATCGATATTTAAATACATACCAAGGTTATAAGTGCACGCCCGTAACCCAGAGGTGTATGCATAGATTACCGATTCCCATTTAGCGCGATCCTGACAAACCTCTTGCTTCTTCTACATCCATAGGTACGCCTACATGCTCGACGGTTTCAAACACTCCTAATATCGCATTTCTTTAGTACTTCGGTAATCGATATAAGTTCCTCTAAGACCCCTAGCAACACTTCCAGTCACTTTTGCAACTTAAATTTACCTTGTCGCTCTTTTTTCATTCATTCTTTTAACATGCAAGCAAAGCATATCTTTCTCAATTTTAGCCAAAACGTTCAGGCCCACTTTTCCATAACAAAATTTTCCTAGTCCTATCATTTAGAGTCATGGATAGCATACTTTTCAAAATATTTGCATTACATCACGGCATCATGCTACTAAATAGTAAAGTTAAGGAATAACTATCATATCATACTATGGAAAGCCAGTAAACATGTATCGCTTAGGATAATTTTATTGCTTTAGAATTCGACATATTGAGCATTCAAATTATTTCAACATCACCTGAATAGCAATGATGTGAAGACAGTCTACAGGAATCTAGTTAACAATAATCCTATACTCGACTCATTTTACAAATGAAATTAGTGGAAATCCTTCCGTCTGTGTGAGCATTGGTTACGTAACGAACATACAGACACAATGGGTTAATTAGATAAACACAAAGACAGTTTGCAATCCCTTAATGAGTATTTTAAGTTTACCCGTTAAGGTTTCATGCGCTTTGTCTAGATTGTGTAGGTATTAATAGATATGAGAATATGTAGATTAACTCTATACCGAATCGCATTTTGTTGAATACGATTTGAGTTTTCCCTTTTATTTGGGTTCTTAAGTCTATATTCATCAAGAAGAGCTAAGTTTATTTTCTAAGTCATGTCATTTGAACTAAACAAAAACCGATTCGCTGATTAATAAAAGTTAAATGTTATATTATTGGAAAAAACACAGACAGATGTGAAAACTCAAAACAGACTCGACAGTAGTTTAATAAAAAATAATCAACAAAAAAACCCTTGTATCTTAACAATAAAATTCAAAATTGAATACAAGAAAAACAAATGATTTTTTTTGTCGAAACTGTTCCAAATTCAAACAACTTCCGATCGCCTCGCCCGATCAAAGTTTTCGTAAAAGAAGTTTAATCGCCTAAAGAAGTTTTAACTTAAAACAATATTACCTTGGTCTTCTCGAAGATGTTAAGAACGTCAAAGGCCCGGTCGATTTCCTTCTGTCCTTCAGCTCTGGAACAGCCAATAAATCTTCATCGTCCGATTCTGATGCGGGACTCTCCCAATTGATACTCGCAGGCGCCGACATTCTTCTATCAGGTATTCTTTTTGGTGGTTCCAACATCTCCCTTATTACTTCACAATATTTACAAGCTGTAGCTTCCGCTATATATGCCTTTGTAATAGCATAAGCATAGTTTTCCAAGAAACACTTATGACAGCCCGGTACATAATTATTCTCCAAATCAGTCGATTCTTCACTAGGCTCCTGCTTCTTTAACTTCATCTTCTTTTCTACTGTTGTTAAATTTTTCTTTGGCGTTCTCTTCCTTTCTTCTTTGTGTTTCTTTTCTTCTTCCTCCAGCTCCTTCTGTCGTATTTCCTTTAAGCACTCATCTTGATCATTGTAGTATTCGATGCATCGGCGTTCCCTTTTGGACGGTTTGGTCGGACTTTTTTTTCTTATCTTTTTTGTGCTTATATTAATATTAAGCGGTTCTATTCGGAGTGATTTCATTTGTTTTATAATATGTTCCTCTACGTAAGGCCGCGTGTACGACGAATCGTCGACAACATCGCCAATATTCTGGTCTGTATCTGTTTTGACACACGCGTCGTTGTCTTTGTATTTATGAGCTATTTCGTTTTGTTTATTAAACTCTTTGATCTCGCCGTCTCCGTTGATTTTATAGCCGTTTCTTTCAGAGCACTTCGCTGACGACGAGTCATCGTCGAGACATGTTTCGTAACCGTCTATTTCATGATCTATGAATAGTAGAGTGTTATTCTCCTCCTGGACGGATATTCTTGTGGTCGCATCATAAAAACTGCTCGCCTCGTCCGCTGGTGAATTCAAACACTCCTTCCAGCTCTCGTCACTCTTAAACTTTTGTAAAACTTCTTCCTTATTTTCTCCTACTCTGCAATCTTTCCAATATTTTTCAAAACTGATTCTCTCTAAGCCTGTGGGAGTGACTGCAAAAACCATTTCATCGGAGGTGGACAAATCTTTACTATTTTGTTTTGACAGAGACCTACTTCCATTCGCTTCTTTCCTATCAGCAGATTTACTTCTTATATTCAACTCTCTTGGGAAAACTAAAACATCGTCTTCAGTTACTGTCATATCATCCTCTGGTTCGTCTATAGATTCTTCAGACTTGAAGGATTTGAGTTCAGTTATGCCATTCGTCTTTTCTCTATCTTGTTGATCTTTACTTATATGATCTTCTAACGTTTTATCCTTTTTATTGCAGTCATCAAAACTAAGATCACATAATGCAGACAATTCGTCATCTTTAATAGATGCTTCCTCTGGCTCTAAGCATATTTGTACAACTTCAATACCTTCCCCATATTCTTGCAAACATTCGTGGAAAGAGTCCATGCCAGTGTGATCGTCAGAGGCGATAGAGTTCACACATTCCTGTAAATTTGAACTCGATTATTAATCAAGGAAATACTATAGGACATTTGATCTAGTCAAGTCCGTTGGATGAGGATAGATAGGAGGCCTACGACATGAATGTTGTCGGATTGATTTTAAGTGGTTGACATTGTTTTAAAATCATAATTTTAGATTTAAATGACAAACACAATTGAAAATGCAATAATTTTAAAATATTCAGTCTACTCTGGTTTGTAAGAACTTTTTATGCTGCGTATGCAGTGCGACATCACGCCGCGCGCTTATTATGTGAATGTATGAAGGTGCCAGCACTAGTTAACCGACCAATAGGATATTTATTTCAATTATTTATAAAATAAATAAAAAAACTTTTTGTAAACAACATTTATTGCAATACACATTACAAAGCATGTGGGACAACATTTAGATCTATTTTTAGGTATTAGAAAAAGTGAGTCTTCTACAATACAACAATAATAGTGGTTATATGTAAAATAAACTCTACAATTTTCAAGTTTAAGCCAGAATTATATAAATAATAACACATTTATTTATATTTTTACTGTCAACAAAATATTATGTACGTAACTTTGAGCTACAATACAAAATTTAGACAAATCTTAACACTTTAGACATCTAATTAATTACAACTATAGCACAACAATTATTTCTATAGCTAAACAGATTCAGAGCAAAAAATTTTCAACAATTTTCTTCTAGAGTTTTGACTTTTCTCTTTGCCCATTTATGTATTTCGTCAAAGACCGTAATACCGTAAAACTCTATTGGAAATGGTTTACAAACATAATCCAACGGCAGAATCAAACTCACGACCATGTTGTGCATGTTTCGCTACCGTACTGTAACTATTAGGCTATTGGCGGTTCATTGACATTATGGTATTCTAACACTAAGTATTAATATTCGGTTTCTTTATACTGTATAAAGATCTTACTGAGTTTTGAATTGAGTTTAAACTGATGGAAACACCAAATTTTATCATTACCAAAGTTATTCTTTCTTATAAACTAGTGACGCGTACTGGCTTCACACGAGTAATTGGGCAAACATACCAGCATCTTTTTTCTGTTTTACTTCTGTCTTCTTAAATATCATCATTATATTTGACATCATCAATTTACACAAAACTCATCAGTTCGGATTATAAACCTAAGCTTTCCTTATGTACCAGTACGTCTAAATAAGCAATATGAAAATTTCTTTATAAATGTTTTCAGTAGATTTCAATCAAACGTTTAGGACTGATCTTTTGATTTAGTTCATATGAGGAAAAAAGACAAATATTATCCTCGCCATCAATAACTTAAACAACTATCAGGTACCTCACAAATCTTTAGAAAGAGGAAATGAGAAGATGAGTTAAACCGGTTCGAACCAGATTTTATTAGCAGAATAAAATATTATATGTTACATTTATCGCCCAGTGTTTCCACCAACATGATTTCTAACATTTACATAGGTAAATACATCTACGACAATCACTAAAACATCTTTAATATATTAACATTCTCTCAATATTCTTAATGCCTATGATATGTTACGATTTACCTGTATCCAAGCAATGGAATGTTTGTAATGGGATCGAATATTATAACACGAGGAAAATAATTTCCAAAATTAAAATACAATTCCAAAAAGTGCAAAAAATAATTAACCTAAGTCACAAATGGACGGTGTGTTTAAGCTCAAATTATTGAAAATAATATAAGAGCTTTACGTAAGAATAAGAAGTGGGATTGAATTCATTTTAAAATATTTCTATCACATTTATAAAATTTGATCAAAACATTAGCAAATTATAAATTCTTAAATATTAATAGACGCCACGTTTATTTATATCTATAAAATTAGCAAAAATCGGCGCTCAGTAAGCGCAAACTGATGCGACATATTCCGTCTCTGTCGCACCACTTACTTTCGTTTGTGTGTCTCTTTCATTTGACATCCATTTCAAAAGGTAACTTTAAAGACACAAAAAACTATGACGTGTGCTTATTTACTTTTTTTAAAATTCCTCTCAATATTATAATGATAAAAGACACTGCTACTTACTAATTAACATTTAAACAACAATTTACATAGAAATGTCAGCACGAAATTCATTTAATTGTATGTCATTTTTAAAATTGACTAATTGATACTATCACTTAAACATGAACATAAATACAATTATATTTATATTCATATTTAATTTTATTGTTAATCTAGGCTAAGCGTAATTAACGTGTAACACTACTATTCTATGTTTACCTATTTGTTGAATCAAATCTATCATATATTAACAGGTTGAAAATAGAAAACATTCTATGAACTTAATTTGCTTACCACATCAATTTACTATTTTAATTATTCGACAATTTGACAAAAATCACAAACATTTTTATGTTAGCATTTATAAATATTTATAATTATATTTTCTACAACGTTTAAGGATATCTTTTGCTGATTTGTGCACTTCTATTTCTTCTAGTAAGTTTCTTTCTGTGCGTACTTAATATGTAGACACGTATAGTTACACTTCATTAGCGTAAGAAAACAAAAACAAATTATATAAAAGACGTAAAACGCAATTGATAACGGTTTAACTAAATAATTTGGTTATAGTTAAACGTCATAAAGTTGTTATCGGTTGCTATGGCGACAACATTAAGTTGGTATCAAGTTTCGAAAAAAGATGTCACGCATCGTAAAAAATCACAATCATAATGTTTCTCCAACGCGCCAAAAGAAGTATAACCTCAAAAATTAAATGTTGGTTTTACTTCTAGATTCTTCAGTTTTTACATTCTCTACACATACACACATACAATCTCTACCCTTACTACTTAAAAAAGATACAATTCAAGAAAGAGAGAGCTCTTGAGTTGTCAAGTTTGTTATACATTAGAGTAACATAGGAAGACACTATCGTTTATCTTCTATTAAATCTTCGTTTCAGTATCTTTAGTACAGGCTTCTTCTTTCCGAGGTACTTCTATACTCACGGTGTAGTTAAATCTGTCTGTTTGTCATTTCATTGTGATCTCCGCTTTTATCTTCGGGCATGCAAATTGCGGATGCATACCGGCGGGGGCGTGCATGTCTTGCCTGCATTGCAGCTGGAGATCCATTATATCACGATGCAGCGACATTATCAACCGAAGGATCTTTGTGAAGTATTCAATTTTCTGTAATAAAAATATTGTTGTTTAAATTGATGACGAGAAATCTCTAATCTACTATTTGTATTTTGCTAAAGTATAGAAAACATTGTGTGCAGTAAATAATAGAAAAATGATTTTTAGTTAGTCGATTAAAACTTGGACACAATCCCGTCTTATGTTTAGTGGCAATATAGATGAAAGATGGTACGTTACTAAATTAACAAGAGTGGTCATGTTAAGGATGGTAGTGAAGGCAGGAATGTAGAAAGGGAAATGGAATTCGTTAATTACTTGTGGTGTAATGAGTCGGTTCCAGGATCGTTTAAAATGGAAATGCGTAACTGTTTAACCTAATGGTAACGGACGTGAGAGTATTATTTGATAGGGTAATGAATGTCTGAAAACTTTTATAAAAAATTATGAGTGAGATTTTTCGATGCGCGACATCATTATAGTGTTTGTAACAACTTTTTTGTCATTTTCTATATTTTCAAATTATTTAATTGAACCATTATTAATTGCATTTCATTTACAAATATTACTAATACACGGAACTAATTCGAGGAACTTTTTGATCCTAATCGTTATAAAATTCAAATTCAGTAAAACAAAACAAAAATAGTATGAATAATGTTTTAAAAATATATAATAACTAGTTAAACCTTGTAAAAATATAAAATTACTAGTAGTTTCTGAATTAACCAGGAGCAAACAAACTATCTTTTTTTTCTTTTTATAATATTAGTAAGACCCTATTTTAGTACGTTAACCTAGTAGAATGACAAAGTATTATGCTAGACTAATGCATGCAAAAGAACAAAAAAATATTGTACACTAAAGGGATAATGCATTAAAATTATTTATCAAAAAATAAATTAAACCAAAAGCAGTAAATGCAAGTCTTAGAGCGGTAAAAGATAAACTCCCTTTACTGTACAAAAATAATTTAAAAATCTGTAAAATATTAATAATGCATGCTAAAAGATTAAAGATTTATACTGCTCTAAGCGTTCGTGAAGACAAAGCTTTAATAAAAAATAAAATATGACTTACTTTTGACTTTTTCCCCTCAGTGTACAATATCAGAACGAATTACACAAACAAATACTTTCTTATATGTTGACATAACGTTGTAGTTTTAATTTAAAAAGAAATTTTTATTTTATTGAATGTAAAGAGGTATTAACTTTTTAAATAATCACCAAAAATATTTTCTTTATTTTACCACAATTGTAGATTTTTTTCGAATTATTTTAATATATATAACTACAAAACAATATTTTAATGTACTTTTAATATATAATGTAAATAGAAACGTTTTCACTTTCATTATATACTACTTGGAAATAAAAAGATAATTGTTTTTAAAATAATAATAGTTTCATAGTTTTAAGAATTTCATTTCAATCGTTCATCACTTTGATTCAAATTCATATATATACTTCATTTCATTTGCAATTAAAAATAAATGAAATATTTAATATCAAAAACTCGAGTCCATTTGTATGTTATAGGCATAAATTTGTGTTTAAGATCTACACAGTAATATCCTATAGAGTAGAGGCTAACAAAAGATAAAAATGTACTTAGTACAAAAGATACCAATGCTTAACTAATTGACGTATGTTAAAAGAATCATTTTGAACGAGTAATTGTTCAGTTGAATAGTGTTTATGTACCAATAGTAGTTATTCTAATATATTAAGTAATGAACTCACCTGACTGCTCTGCATGATGTGACCATTCGCCTTGTCACCTCCGACAACAGTGCTGCAGGGCAATGGCTTTGCAACACCTATTGTTACTGTCCCTTGAACAAACGAACGAACATTGATTACAACGACAACAAAACTATTATAGGTCAACAACAACGATGAAAAGACGAGAATAACCAATAAGGCAACAACAATAATAATGTTGAGAAGACAACAATAATGAAAAAACAACAATAATCAAGAAAATACAACAACAATGACAAAAAGAAAACAATTATGAAAAGATTTGATAAAGTCCTTCGTGAGTGTTTCCGTCCAAATGATGGGCACCTTCAATACCAATTGACATTGGTTTAAGTTAGGTTATTCATTACAAAATTGAAATCTTACTTCGTATAACCACGTCAATGTTACACAGACAATAATCCAAACTTTACGTAAAACAAAACAAATACAAACTTTGTCACTATAATATACATACATACATCAGTTTGTGGAAACAAAACAGTCTAAACAATATTACCGCAGTTTACACTAAACAACACTCAAATGTTTTATCTCTATGTATTGTTTCTATTTGCAGATAAATTAGTTTTGTTACGTACAGAATTCAATGTTTTATAAAAAGATCTCTGATAAGATATCGAAAGAGTATTCTCTTCGTCATCTAAAGACAATCACGCCAGGTAAATAACAGTTAAACGTGTGAAATTGTACTGCCGTAATAATGCTTTTTTAATTACAGTGATAGAGCCCGCAACAACAACAGCTGTTTCACGAATGGACCGGCTCGACCGGTGAAATACTTACAGAAGACAGACCTGGAATGGAAGTATTCTGCGTTACGTCGGTCGTAAGGTGTCGGAGATTTAATTTCAGTCCTCTTCCCACCTTTTCCCCATAAGGATAGGATGGGAAAGGGAAGAGTATTGGATGGAGAGGGGATTAATAGGGAAAAGGAAATATCTTTTTTACTGTCTATCTTAAAAGTTAAGTTAAGGAGTTAACTTAACTTGAAATCGTAAAATAATAGAAGATGATGAACGAAAGAAAGCGAATTCTACGTTACCCCATATAAAGTGACGTGCCTATATGTTTTTAAAATGTTTTCTAACATTCAAGCCATATAATGGTAAACCATCTTTCTTATAACATTGAAAGCCCTAAGCATTGAATTAAATAAGAAATCAATGAAATACTTTTTTCTTGTCACACATACAGGTACCTATGCCTTGCTACACAGCATGATAGAATTAGTAAATAAATAAACGTCATTTACTATGGTAAATACATTTAAGAAAATGCTTACAATTTTATATTAGGTTGAAAGTATCCATTTAAGTCTAATAATACCTGTGTTAGAATACCCTGACTGTTCCATAACATGGTTTTATATATGTTTATGATTTCGAAATTGACTTTTGTTTGTTTGTATGGTAACAAGCGTTATGGATGCCATGTCACTTGTTATACATCGGAATTGTTTTAATTTTGTGAAAATCGTGAGATAAATGTAATATGATAGCTAATGTGATAAAGAGTTTTTTTTCGCATATATTTTGGAATTTACAAATATGAACGTAAAAACCTTTTGTTTACAGAAATTCCATCTTGCTGTGAATCAAGGTATTATTCCTTTAAGATGACTGAAATTAGACCTCCGGCACCTGACTCATCAGACTAAACGCGGAAAACTTCTACTTCAACCTGTCTTCTGTGAGGTCGTGGTATTAGTAGTCACCGGTCGGAACGGCCCATTCAAGCAACAGATGTTGCTGCTACGGGCACTTCCACTGTTGAGTAATTAAAAAATAAAAATAAATAAATTATATTACTTAATATTTACCTTTAGGTGCAGTCTTGATCGCCCTCACAGCAGTGGCCAGGGACGCTCTAGAGACGTCCGCACCGTTGACGGAGACGAGGCGATCACCGGGCGCGAGCCGGCCGTCTGTCGCCGCCGCGCCGCCCGCCACCACCGACCGCACCACTATCACTGAGCTGCCCGCCTCTGATGGATCCTGTACATTAAAACACTCACAAATAATTTAAGACACAGATTCCCAAACAATTGGTCGCGATCCAGGATATATTGGAACCCACTTTAATGTATGGAAGTGAGAGCTGGGTTTGGCAAGAAAAGCTTGCTTGTAGAGTTAATGCTGTTTAGATGCGAGCTTAAGAAGTATGTTAGGCGTGACACTGAATGATAGGATTAAAAATAAGGTAAAAGTGTGGCTTAAAAGAGGTGTAGTGACTAGAATTGAGAAAGGTATGCTGCGGTGGTTCGGGCATGTTGAAAGGATGAATGAAGAGAGAACAAATTCATGTTGCAAAAGTGAGTAGCAGCGTTAGTAGAGGACGTCCTAGGAGAACTTATATCGATCAGATTAGTAACATACTACAGAAGGGCGATATAAGGAGTATCCGTAACCGACAAGCTTGTATGCGTAGATGTATGGATGTAGAAGAAGCGAGAGAGGTGTGCCAGGATCGCGGCAAATGGAAATCCAGAATCTCTGCCTTCCCCTCTGGGTTACGGGCGTGAGTTTATATTTATTTAATTTATTTTTTTTAAATCCGAGTAGTTCCCCTATATACGATATTTTATCTAATTTAGGAAGAGGTAGGGTAGGGAGTTCGAGAAAAATTATGTACACCTACATGAGGGTAAGGGGGTTCAAAAGTCACCAAAATCCTTACGTAATGAATGGCTCCTACAAAAGCTGCCAAAACATCAACAAATAATCAACAAAGAATCGTTGTAGATGTCTATGGTTACTCAGAGCGGTCACTTAACGTAACCATCTCCTGTAAAAGGAGATTCTACTCTCTGCACTATGGTTTGACGTCTTTATACTGTCTGGTGTGCAACCAACACATCTACGATAGCGGCAAGTTTGGTTCTTACCAGGTAATCTAGGATCGAGAAGCCAAGACCGCGGTCCTCTTTCTGCAGGTTAATGTACTCGATGTGGTCGCTCCACATCGCCAGCCCGCTCAGCGGCTCCAGCGACCTCGACCGGTTCCGTTCCAAATCATCCGAACAGAATTCTGTAACGTATATATCATATTTTAGGAAATTTGTTTGCTAACAATAATTATTAATTAAAACATTATTAACGATCCCTCTGATGTGTGAGGTGCCGGAGACACAAAAGCAGTTCTCTTCCCTTTCCCATTCTTTACTAATAAAAATAGGAATGGAACGGGAAGGGAAGAGGATTGGAGATGTATGGGGAAAAGGGAAACATCCTTTACCCGTCTATCCCCTCCTCTGTTCATTAAAGTGGGCAGCGCATCTACAACTTATATGCTTGTTGCGGCTATGGTCACTTAACATCGGGTGCTCGTTCGCCTTCCTTCTTCCATAAAAAACTTTAAGTACCACATGTTATACAGTTAAACCTACAGTTCAATAGAGTAATATCTTAAATTTAGTTTACTGTATTCGAAATCGCTACAAACACTTGGATGATCCACTAATTGGGTTCTGTAGACAATAGGAGAGATAGTTCTGTTTGGATTTAGCTCAACGGACAATGTGTATTTTTCTCGTTATGTATATATGATGTGACATGCCGAAGACCCTACCACCATACCTTTCTTATTTATCACCTCCCTCTTTTCTGCACAAATTCCTAAAAATGTATTTAGTAAAACTTATGCACTTTTCGACTGAGACTAAAACCTTGTAGTTCCACATCATGATAGAATTTTTGTAAACAAACAAACGTCACTTACCATACATGGCGGCCATTACACTTTTTCTACATTCATCGGAAATGTAATTTTGAAATAGTGAGATAAAATGAAGTGAAATTGTATAATATAGATAGCTAATGTTATAAAGTACTGTGAGAATAATTTTATTTTCGAATATATTTTGGAATTTACGATTAATAACATAAAAGGTTAAGTGTGACCTTTGTTTATGAAAATTCCATCTTGTTGTGGAACAAACTAACCATCATGATCATGTCCGGCCGACATGACAGTGGCGGTGCTGCACAGGGACGCCACCGAGCTCTCCGACTTGGCCTTGATCAGTCGCTGAGGTGGAGTCAGAAGGTCTTGCAGACTACCTCCTATGATTGCACTCTGGAAAAGATTGTGGAATTTTATAACTGTACCAGCAACGCACCAGCAATTCTAATATTGGCATACTATGCATGAAAAACTTTTTTATAACCTATCAAGGCGTCAACAGTGTTAACCTTAATTAGTAAAACGCTCTTAAAACTCCATAAATAATTAAAATGTTTTAAAGAAATTTTAATAAACCATTTTTCCATTGTATCTTCGTACCTTTGAGAAGCCACTCTCGCAGGATCCTTTATTTTCCTCTTGTCTTTTTCTAACACACACCAATAGAACGGGAGAGGTAGCAGCTCTTAATCTAGTGACTACTCCAACGTGATGCGATCCTAGTACCCGCCAACCATTCACCTGTATAAACAAATATAATACAAGTTAAACGACTTGTTAGAATTTACTCCCTTATGGTCTAACACCAACACAGAAACAAGTCCGAAATTAGAAACAACGAAAATCAGACCTCATTCCCTTTCTCATCCTCATCGCTTTATTAGAAATCGATAGGAAGGGAAAAGGACTATGATTAGGCCTCTGGTATCTCATTCATTGACCTGAAACGCATAAATACTCCTACTTCACGCCTGTCTTCTATAAGGTCGTGGTATTTCACCAGTCGAACCGGGACATTCGTGCAACAGATGTTGCGGGCTCTGCCAATGTTAAATCTATAAACGGTATGGTATTAACTTACCTCTAAAAGCTCGTCACCAACTTTATAAATGCCAAGCTTGGCGACGGGTCCGTGGGGGGCAATGGCGCGTATGTAGTGCCTGGCCTGCACCTCCTTACCCCCTACAACGCTCACCGTACCCTCCAGCGATATCCCCAGACCACAGTCTTTCTCCTTCATAATAGTGCCCACCTGTAATATAAAACTTCTGTAAATTATTTCCTTTTCAAGCAAATTGTGAAATATAACTTATAAATTAGTATTTCATAGAATAATGTTATATCAATTGACCGCTACCCATAGGCGTTTGCTGCAAGCTATGTAATGAGTTGGTAGTGGACGCATCCAATTGCCTACCTTTAATGGATAGACGATAAAAAAAGATAAATCCCTTTCCTATCCATCCAATTCCCCGTCAAATCGTATCCCCTTCCCACCCTTCCCTTATTATAAAAGAACAGGAAGAGTAAAGTACTAGAATTAGGCCTCCAGGATCTCACTCATTAGATGTGAGGCAGAATAGTTTTTGTAAACATTCCTTACATAAGCATCCGAAACCCACGTTTACGTTTAGCCGTCACGTAACGTGTAGAAGTGTAACTTAAAGCATTATATGGAAAGTGGGTAAACTGTATTTAAAACTCGATAACTTATTTAGCAGCACTGCAGACTTTTAAGCGAGAATATGAACAAAAGTATAATTTAAATACAATATTGCGCTCGTGTCTAATTTGAAAGTAATTTTATGGAATTATTCGACAAATAAGACTATTAAGAAATGATATTAGTTGTGTAAGACATAGATTAAGTACCGTGATCAATACTAATCTTTACTAATTGTTTCACAGCAAGATGGAATTTTTGTAAACAAAGTCTTCTTACGTTATTATTAATTAGTAAATTCCAAAATATTTTCGAAAAAAAAAAACTTTTTCTCACATTACCTTATAACATTCGCTATCCATATTACACAATTTCACTTCACATTTCCGATGAAAGTATAAAAGTGTCATGGCCGCCATGTATGGTAAATAACGTTTGTTATTTTACATTAATTCATAGAGATTTAATGTAAAATAACAAACGTTATTTACCATACAATACATAACAAGATTTAGACTCGATAGATATCCGTGAATTTAAGTCACCATTGCTGCCCTCTACCGTTAAAAATAAAATATGCTTAATAACATTATATAAGACAATGAAATTAAAGAAAATGCTATGTTACAAGTACCACGTACCACGATATCATACTGATGTTGGTGTCCGGGCCAATCCTTCTCTTCCCGCAGGATGTCCCGCCACTTATCCTGGATTCTGCGCACCTCCCGCTCGGAAATATCATCATCCCGACCGATCACTATCTCCGCCTCTTCTGCAGGGGAGGTCGGGGAAGGCAGATGGCGTTGAATTTCTGAATCGGCCTCCGCTTCAATCACCGTTGATTCATCGTACTGTAAGGAAACAGTTTTTTAAAGTGAAAACTTCTTTAGCCGCGGTGAACAACATGCGTCAGCATTACGTAGCAACATGCTTATTTGAATTTGGAACAGTTTCGACTAACTTTTTTCATTTATTTTTCTTGTATTCAATTTTTCAAATTTTATAGTTATTATATGTGTATTTTTCATGACTATTTTTGAACTATTGTCGCGCCTTCTCGCCTGTTTTTAGTTTTCACTTCTGTCGTCCTTATGACTGTTTTTTTGTTAACTTCACACTAGAATCGTGAGTTTTCTTAAAATAATCGCTTTTAAAAGCCTACCCCTCCTTTTAACTTACTTTCTGAGTGCTCGTCTACGTAATAATTCTTTAAAAAATTTCAAGTCTTAAGGCCCCGTAGTTTGAGCTGTGCGTTGACATATCAGTCAATGTCTATATTGACTGATGAATCGGAGCCAGTTAGCTTTCCTGTTTTTAGTCGATTCAGCTAATTTGTATAAACTTCACTACACAAGACACGTACAATTGGCTGATTTAATGCTTAGCGACATTCTCTACCAGACGGCCACGCTTTAATGCGTATGGGAAAATAACTAAATGAAAAGAAGGTACATATATAGATATAGGTAACAATAAAATAACATACATATACATAACAGAAAATGCAAATAGTCATAATACTATTACTAAAAAATATGTATTTCAATAATATCCTTTTCTGTTATTCGTAAAATAATTAGAATAGATTAGTAAATGAAAATTATAAGGATTCGGGCGACTTAGTTATCTTGGTTAATTTTTTAAAAGTATGTAAGTCGCGGTGTAGTTGCATTTTCGGACACTCTCGAATCGAAACACAAAACACACTCACAAATAAAACTATGAAATTGAAATTAGGTTGGAGAATAAGGAAAGGATTAAAGATTCTCATATTTACCACACTAAAACTATATTGGGTAAGTGAAGTAACAGACGGGCTGGGCGGCGCGACCGGTAACCGTCGACCATCTTGTGCCGCGAGCGCCTTCTGCAGTTTCTCAAACCCCGCGCCGCGGAGATATCTGAAAACATTTGTAATATTTAGCATAAACTTAACGACTACATTAAATAAAATGAATAAACGTATTGTCCATTAATGTGGTCAATCTAACAGGGACGTCCAACGCATATTATTGTTACTCTTCTTTCATTTTTCCTTATAACATGCCCCATTCACCTGAGCATAGCTTTTTTATTTTTAGCTTTTTTATTTAGCTTTTTTATTATTTAATTTCAGACACAAAATCCTCTTTCAGCCACATTTATATCTTACTATACCGTTCCTATCTCTATCATTCTTTTGGATGTGATGTTTTACGCCTACTTTATAAAAAAGCCTTCTTAATAAAAAACCTTTTGCTACACAAACCTTAAGGCCTTCAACCGTACGATTGGTCCTTTCGCGTCACGGAGCAACGATACCGCCTTGTGATTGGTTACTCCATGCAGTGATACTCCGTCCACCTGAAAATAAAAGATATGTATACTTACTTAAAAAGTTATTTAGCTTTCATGTTTCGGCGGCCGCGTAGAAGTAGAAGCATAGGTAGGCCACCCTACCTTTCCCCAGAAGCAGGGTATCTTGTTTAAGATTTCCCCCCGAAACAAAAAAGGTAGGCCTCCCAAAAATGTACCCAACGATGCGGGAGCCCTCTGGACGAGATCGACAGGGGACCGATTTTGTGGCGACTGTTGGCTGATACGAGCTGTAGTATACTGCGGTACTACGCCGTAGCAACAACCTCGTAGCAAGTGATACTTCTTGAATTTTATTTTTTTATTTCTTCTCGATCCTTGGTAGACCAATCTTACTCTTGAAGTGACTTCTTATGAGTCCCTCCCAACCCTCCCAAATGAAACAGCTTCGTTACGTAACGCGTTACGGCGCCAGTATGTCTTTTTATGATTGTTAATTCGTAGCTTCGCGCCTGATTTACCGATTTTGATGATTTTTTTTATTCGACAGGTAGTGATTGTCATGTGCTCCCCTTTTTTTTATCAAAATCTGACAAGTAGTTTTTGAGTTATTCTTAATAAGGCGTACCAAAAAGCCGGTCAAAAATAGGGTAATTTTGATTTCTTGGCTTACGTAGGCTAAACTATAAGACTTAAATTAAAATAATGTTTGAAAGAATTGTAGCTCTTTAAATATGCTGAATATGTGAATAAAGTCCGCGATGCATATCTATCTTCTATGGTTGTCTCACAATAACTATCTTTTTCTTAAGAAACATTAATTAAAACACATACGACCACTTACTACTATATTATTCGTATTCGGTATGAATCCTTATCTTACCTCTTATCCTCTATCCTCTAACGACTTATCTATATCCTGATCTTATATCTTATCGCGGGAATTTAATGTAGATCCAATAGTTTTAAAGATATCAAAAGATTAAAAATACGCGCAACTGAAAAATGCAATAATACGTAACAAAGAAAAGGACAACACTTGTTTGTTGGAGTTTCACTTCTACTATGTGTCCCAGCGTACATTTCGATTTTTATTTTGATTTTATCTGGTATATTTTGCAATGATTTAGTAGCGCCTCAATTACATGTTTAATTCGAATGAAACGAAAACAATGTCGGATAGTAATAAATTAAATACTGCGACATACAGTCAAATACAGAGAGCGGGCTCAACATTGTATATATGAGCGGAACGCATTTGGGGATAGATCCCAATAAAACTCGTAAAACTGTTTATATCTCGTCAGGGCAAATACAATCGAGAAAATAAAAAACAAACTATAAAACATTTTTTTTGAGTACTGCAAGTTTTGCTACGGCGTAGCGCTTAATAAGTTGTAGGTGTTATATGGTGCTACGTCGTAGCAAATCTTGCAGTATTCAAATAAGGCGCATCATATCAACAATATTCTTAAAAATGTTTTGTTGTTTTCCCTCTCACATTGGAAGTATATGTTGAATATTAAACAAGTACATATACGCTACGTCGGTCACATCACGTGAGGTATGTATGTATCACAAGGCAAGTTATATCAGACTGTGAACACGTTTATTATGAATTCCGTGCGAGCAGTCCACTTTAATATATCCAACGTTGAAAATTGCGCGTCCAAGGGGCACTATCTTAGGCAATACTGGCATTTAGAAACGAAATTTGCCGAGCAATATTATTACACATTAGGCTTTTCATTTTAACAGATTTTTTTATTGGAAAGGTAACAAGAGAGCTGGCGGTTCATTGATGATAAGTGACAAATATAGTCCGAAAACATCAGCAGATGTATTGCAGATGTAACGATGCAGGGAAAAGTAGAGGGGAGGGAGTACCGATGTAGATAAAAAAAGGAAAGGAGAAGGGACGGCACCTCGTTGGCCGGATCAACGTGTAAGCCGATCCGAGCCGACTTCACACGGGGTTTCTATGAAGTCATGACACCAATAACTATGGTCATCAGTAAGCATGAATTACATTCGCTTAGAGCGACTCCTTTCAAAACTGCCACTCACATTTACAAGAAAAAAATCTCCTTTCCTCTCCTCATTTAAAAATAAACCGTCGAAAACAAAGAAAAAAACAAATGGTAGGAGACAGGCGTTATTAAAACATTTGTCCAGTAGTAATTTGTCTGGCTTCCGTTCACGCTACCCGCCCATTGTGTTGAAGGGTCGCGTTCATGTTGAATTCACAGCGCCGAATGTCTAGCTTTATGTTTGTTTATAAATATTCTGTTTCGTATTGTACACGGCACAATGCAAAATTGCATGGACGTTGAATTCTCAATGCAGAAATATGAATACAACAACCGAAATATATTTTGTTTAATAGTTTTTGTTAATAATATTATTTGATAATATTTACAGTACTTTATTAACTATTATTTGGCCATTTTTTAAGCAAAAGCGATGAATTACATTGTTTGTATTGTTTATACAAGATAAAAAGAAGTCTGCAGTCCGTGACCACGTTTTACACAACCCGCGCTATTATGTAAGATTTTATAAATCAAAAACCCTCGCAAAAGTCGTTTCCTACGAAGAATGATTTTAATTGCTACTTTAGCTACCTGCTTTTGATCTTGTGATTACTAAATTTAAATCCCAAACTGAGCATACAAGATGTAGAAATACTTTAACGTATATCTGTTGGACACATGCCTAAGTACGAAGCCAGTAATTTCACATCGGGAGACCTGAGGACCTATAGGGGGCATCGATTTTTATATACGTAGATATGCACCTGAAAAACTAATCCAGACTATAATTTACCTCTGTACCAAATTTCATCCAGATCCGTTCAACCATTTTTGCATGAAAGAGTAACAAACATCCATACATACAAATTTTGGCATTTATAATATTAGTAAGATTTTATTACATTTCATTTAAAAAACTGGTTTTTATTAGAATACGAAAATAAATGAAGATGGCAAAAGGGTCCACCCTTTGTATTTTTGTAAGTAGGTTATCTGTACCTCTTTGGTGGAGTTTAACTCACCCTTTTTGACTCAGACTTAATGCGCAATTGAGACGTAGTTAAGTGGACCCTTGACCCACTTGTGAAGCCATTTCTCACAACTAGAAAGATCCTTGTATTTATTCCAACATAAAAATTAATGTATTAAAACTTTTCTCGCAACAACCTTCTTTTATCCATTTACTAGCGACCCGTCCCAGCTTCACACGAGTTGTCGAGCAAATACGACAACATTTTTTCTCTCTCATGCGTCTTGATCTATAAATTGGGATTGACACTCAGCTAAGCTGTGAAGTAACCCAATACTTGTCTCCTTAGATTCGTCAATTTTCATCACAAAGTTAATTTACCATGCGTAAACCAAAACACAAGTTTTACAACATAACGGACATCTTTTCAGTAAGTGTTGAAAGACCTTTTGCAATGAAATGCGGATTTAACATCTCGACCGTTCCATTAGTATTTACTGGATGATGCAGCGCTGATTGATACAGGACACCGATTTCGAATTAATATTCCGAAGGAAACCGTAAATGGCAAAAAATATTTTAAACTAAATAGATATTGAGTCCCAATTTTTTAACCCGTGTATAGTGAAAACACAAATAACGAATAGTTGTTATTGTCAAAACATTAAATATTACCATGACAACCGATATTGTGAATGAAGGTTTATGTACTTCGGGAAAGTTTTATTACAGAGATAAAATGTAAATACCCCAGCTCATTTTTAGGATACCGTACCCAAAGGGTAAAAAGAGACCCTATTACTAAGACACACCGCTGTCCGTCCGTCTATCACCAGACTGTATCTCATGAACCGAGATAGTTAGACAGTTAACATTTTCACACATAATGTATTTCTGTTGCGCTATAAAAACAAATACTAAAAAACAGAATAGATTAAATATTTAAGGGGGCTCCCATACAATAAACCCGATTTTCTTATAGATAATGGTATACCGAATTGTCCGGTACGCACATGCCGGTTTTTGTACTTTTGACAATGTGTGCGAAAAATATCAAGATGATCAGTTGAGTTGTCAAGGAGTTAAAACTTGAAAAACAAACAAACGCCCATTCGCATTTATAATATTAGGATGAAGTATTTTCTTTTAATATTTAAGGGTCAAGCAATATCGTTATAAATACATGACATGTATGTTGTAATGAGAGCGTTTTTAAATGCACAACTTATGCAACAAAAGTGCAGCAAACGTAGTCCTTGTTAAAGTGGGCGGGGTGTTCTCTTAACCCAGTTCTCATCGGGATACATCCCGTTAACGTCCCGCTGCGACCCGTGCGGGTAGCTGCAGCCCCGGCTTCTATGACCTCATTTTAAACTAATAAAAACCGGTAGCTTTTATCTCGCATGAGAAAAGCAAAAGATTAATCGATGATTACTTTTTACTATACCGTTGTAAACTGGCACAACCACGAACCTAATTTTTTTAAGCCGGTACACAAAGTCTTCTTTGTATAGGATTCGATGCTAGGATGCGACTTAAGGCGATGCTACGCGACAAGTCGCGACCATTTCATGATATGACATACACCCGCGACAGGTTAACGCCTCAACGTAGGTCACATACACAACTTCTCGATATCTTCGCGATCTGTCAAATCCCATCGCGGCAATGTATTATAAATAACGTTTGTTAAACAAGCTAATCTTCTTAATGAAAAATCAACTCTTAAAACTACGGAAGGAATGTATGTACAACTCTATTTACATAGAGCTTATAGTAACTAACAATTAAGTATATAAGTGTAGTGCAATCTAAAGGCATTCTAGAGCCAAGGATCCATCCATTATTTTTATTGAAATCATTTATTTTAAACTGAGTAATGGCAAGTTATAAGTTATTCCCAACACCGAGCCGTGTGCTAAAACGCGATTCAATAAAACGAAGTCAGCTCTTAGTAAAACAAATATTGTCCTGGTGAAATCACCAGGGGGCGGGTCGATGGACGATTGGTCGCTAACAGCTTGTGCGTTATCAAGTTGCTCGGGTTAATAACGTCACAGTGGGCGACGTTTTGTACCCGTGATGTGTTTATTCGGTCACAAATATTTGTCTGGTTTTGCAATAAATTGATTTTATTATTTATTTAATTAGTATTTTGTAGTATATATGTGGGGTCAGTATGACCGTAGTACATACTGTATATGTTATGGTATTGTTTTTACGGCTGAGGCCATCCCTATAATTATACATACGAAAGTTTGTATGTATGGATGTTTGTTACTCTTTCATGCAAAACCGGCTGAAAGGATATGGATGATATTTGGCACAGGGATTTCTACTTTTGATCCAGGATAATTGTACGATTCCAATGGGATATTTTTTTGTTTTTCAGGTGCTTATATACGTATATAAAATGCGACGATCCCTAAAGAAACGGCTAACCGTGCGAAGCTGGGACGGATCACTATTAAAATCATAGTTAACTACAGTTCAGAAAAGATAGTTTAGTTTATATAGTCATTTCTTGATTAAATGCAGTTAATTACGAACCTACACACATCAAACAGTACATAAAATTGGGGCTAATCTACGTAGGACATATACGTACATCACCAACTAGCATTTAACTGCACAACGCACATATAAACATAGAAAGCACATAGAATGCATATAGCTTGTTAACACTAACGATGTCCAAACACTAGGAGCTGAAATGTCTGCGAATTTACATTCACTCCCTATTTTTTTTTCATGACATTGTCAGCATTCAGGATACAGTGCGGATCTACTCGGATATATTTACTATACTGAAATGTTGTTTTTTTAAAGACCGGAGTTCCTTATCACATGTTATTTCATTTTTTAAATATAGGTAGGCCATCTTATATTTATCAATGGACGTATTATTTTACAGGGTGTCCAAAAATGACGCGTATAACGGAAGACCTCAGATTCCTTGACCGAATACATATATAAAAGAAGAAACTGACTGAATGATATATCAACGCACAGCCCAAACAACTGGGCCTAGACTTGAAAATTTGCACAGAGATTTTTGTTATAACGTAGGCGAGCACTAAAAAAGGATTTTTTAAAATAAATCTCCTAAAGGTCTAAAGTAGGGGACGAAAGTTTGTAGAACCTACCCATGTCAAGCCGGGGCGGGTCTGTAGTCTAACATACAATCTATACAATCATAAAATAACATTAGTAAATAACACAGTAAGTAACATGAGGAAAATTACTCTGCCCGATTTAATTGGTCATTATTCATAATTTCTGCATTTATTAATTACTCAATAAAATAATTAGTTTACAACTACGACTATACTTTACCTCTACGATCCTGTCGTTGACTTGTATCTTGCCGCACAAGTCGGCCGCGCTGCCTTCGCTCACACTCTTCACAAAGATACCGCTCAGTTCCTCTGAGAACAACAACAAAATAACTTATGAACTTTAAATGTTTTTAAGTTATCCCTCGACAAAGAATGAAGCCAAGTTTTTTGTACGATCGAAATCAACTTAATATATTATAGTATTACCATAAAGCTACCGAGCTAAACAAAGGTATCAAGTATATAGTGCTAGCAGAGCCGAAGCGGGGATTTCTGTATATCCTCGACCGCGTCAGATTTACATATCGGCAGTACCTTGGGTACCGTTAAGTACCCTACACCACAAATCAGTCATCAATGTCAAAAATCAAATGTGTGCATTTCAATAATCTGACGATTTGAACGCTATGGTAAAGGATTGAAGGAATCACAAACTTATTATTCAAAACCCTCACCTGAACATCCTTGAACAGGGCCTTTTTATTTTATTTTAAAGGAAATAGTTCAAGAATAACGTGATATGATTATCTCACGATTTCAATAAGCGGAATAAACAAAAGTCATAAATAAAGACTGTAGACCCTTTCCCCATCGCCTAATCTTCAAAATGGAATAGGTGCCAATGACGCTCGAGCATGTATAAATTTAATGTCGTTGGCTCCTTGACTTTCTAATAAGTTCCAAATATAATGGGTACGTGTAAAAATAAAGTTTACCTTTTGCTATTTCTATCCCCACTATATTGGTGATAAAAGCGTGATTACTTGTATGAGAAGATTTACGAGGAACAATGTGGTTAGTACAAAATACTTTTATATCTCTTACCCTGCTCGCACACGTAGCCGGCGACGGTGATGCCGAGGCCTAGCGCCGAGTGCTTGTTTAGCTGTACCTCGTAGCTGAGTGTTTCGGGCTCGCGGCCGCCGCGCACCGCCATGTCCAGTGGTAGTCTGATGAATGTACTAATTTTAATAACCTCACACAGCTAACAGACCTCCACTGTCCGACGCAGGCAGACATTAATCGTTACAAAAATCGGCCGCTTGTCCTCGTCCAGTTAATTTTCGAAACCTTGACATTTTGACCCCATCAGTCGTGCATTCTAGGAGCAATGTCGCAGACACATTAACATACTAGCGAAGAAATAGTGACGACAAATTTATATTGCAAATCTAAATGGTAGTGATGGAAGAGGTCGTCCTAGACGACCTTATACCGACCTGATCGATGACAAAATAAAGATAAATATATAAATAAACATTATGACAGTAAGCTAGAGGGATAGGCAGTTAGTAGAGATTTCCATTTGCAATGTTCTGTCACACCCGTCCCTCTTCTTTTAAGAAGGGCTGTGGGTATCATGACTGTTAAGTCTATCGAAATCAGCTTCATGACAACTTCGGTTAGTTTCCTGGTTGAACTCGGAAACTCATTTTTGTGATCTCAGTTGACCATCCTGTGAATATATAATTTATATAATACTTGTATATAATATAAATATAATACCGTATATTACACCTTTTGGTAGGCTTCATTACAGGCAACTTAACGAAGTTTGAAAGTCTCTCTACAAAGATTTTCCCTCCACCACCCATTGGGGGGAGTGGAAATCTTTGAAGTTCTCCCAACGGGGGGACCGTTACCTTCAAGTCAGTTGTCAGTTCGACTAGAACTTAGATGCAAACAGATCTCTGCGTAGAAGTTTCCGCGTCCCGTCGCCAATTTAAGACAAACTATTCTCATCTAACTTGGCTGGCTTGGTGTATTCGTTATTGCAATTTTTGACAACGTTAATCAAAATAGGAACGAGAACAGAACGTGCTGTTTTACTAAAAACTTTTTTATGGTATGGTGGAGGTATATCAGCGAGCGACTTTCCTGATATTTTACGCTATACGTTAGGACAGAGAAAAGGGGCCGGTGAGCTAAAGGAGAGGATGAGTTTATGCATTACGAGATATCACTAATACCAGGAAACCGCAGTTACACCCAGGAGATATACGTTAGGGCTTTTTGGGCTGCAGCCCGAAACCCTGTGGACATAAAGGGCCAAGTGATGGGCGATTGTGGCAAAAAAACGACTGAATCAAAAATTGTGCTGTTGTGCACTGGATAGTCGATTTAGTACGACGATAAAAATCAGATTTTTAATTTGTAGAGGACTTTAATATAATCGGACGAATATGAACGCGGTTTAATAATTAAGCCCGAGAGGTCCCTGTGGATGGCTCGGCTCGTTCTTACGACACCCATCTAAAGGGATGAGCTTACCTGATGGGCGGTGGCTGAGGCTCGGGGGGCGCGATGATCAGCGGCGGAGGACGCG
>JWHW01057577.1:0-24535 GCA_000931545.1 Papilio glaucus
CGAATGGGACAGAATAATTGATCGCACGCTGATGATAATACGAGAAGCAATTTGACTTTGCTATAACGATTAGATCTCAGAGTTCGTGAGCATTGATGTCCAGTAAAATATTATATGAATTTAATATTTACGAACATTTATAGTGTCAACTAAACTACCTCAACTTGTATATTCCTCGTTGTAATTAAAACTTACACAGGTATGCTTTGGTGGTTCGGGCATGCTGTTAGTATTTAGTTTGACGAGGAGAAAGGGAAAGAGAAGGAGACCGACGGACTGAGAGAGGGTATCTTATAAGAAAAACTATGTGTAATGAAAGCAATCCTTTTCAGATATATCAACGCACAGCACAAACTACTGGACTCAGACACTTGAAAGTAATAACAGGTATTCTGATATTACGTAGACGCACTAACAAAAGGATTTTGTCTAAATTAATCCCCTAAAGGTCTAGGGTATGAAAGTTTTTATGGAGAAGCGAAATGCGAGGCAAAGGCAGTTGGCTAGTTATTCATAAGATATTCTTCTTCACCCTGCCTTTTTCCCACCTTTTAATTGGGGTCGGCACAGTACGACCTTAGTCCATACTGTATTAGATTTTAGCTACAGTTTTATATGGCCAGCCGCCTGCCTGACGCCAACACTCCTCGGGCACGTATATGAAATATTATTAGATTATCGAAACAGTTAACTTATATATCTTTTAATTTTTCCCAACCAAGTCTTAACTTGGTTTGAAATGGTTCACGAAATAGTCCAATGACGGATTTGAACCCACGACAATGTTGCGCATGTTTCGCAGTCCGTAGCCTTAGGCTAATAGCCTGCGCTGCAAATATCAACTACAAAAAATTTACAACATATAAATAGTATGCGTTTTGTTCAAAAACTATTTATATATTTTTATAACTTTTTATGTATTTTTATAATATAAAAATGTTGTACTCCATACGGCATTACTCTGTAATATTTGCAGACGTCGTGTCGCCAGCGCGTGTTCTCTCCGGGGGCGCCTCTACCATGATGTTATTTGTCTGTGCAAAAATATTACTATATATTTCTGCCGCTATGATATTCTGGTACGATACAATGCAATGATATTTCTATTATGTTCTAAACCCGGACAGTTGATTTTATCTTTATTCAACAATATCGCTCTATTAATGTCAATAGTGTTTTTATTAACACGGCTTTATCAGCACACATATACACACGCTAGTATCTATTTCAATTCCCATAGTCTTGAAATTCTGCATACGTATCAAGGACCGATGATAGTATATTTAAAATAACTTAGTCTAAACTTTGTGTAAAGTAAGAATAACGCCATCTAGTTAAAAATTGAAAAAACAATTCTTTAAGTAATTAAAATTTGCGTGTTTTTTACTTTTTAACAACAACCTGTTCGTGTCTGGCATAACACGCGATAAATCGAATATACAGCGGTTTTCATTTTCCTTACTAAAGTTTCACCCTTCACTATAATCTGATTGACATAAGTTCGTATCTGATGCCCCTTATCAACAATGCCATTTACAACTGTAATGCAAATTGTTGTCAAATTCCTACATTTATCCTTTAACATCCCCAAACTGCCGAAGCATACCTATTTCTAATTCAAAGACGCCTGGCATATTTATCAAGACCGCATCTTAATGTCACTGATTTTATACTTTATATAATATTTGTAAAGTAGGCACTTGTACAAACTTAATTACTTAAGACCAATTAAAAAAAAGTTAGTTGGTTAAGTAAATGCAAATTATATATGCCGCTGTTTCTAGGCTGCTTATTCTCTAGAGAAGTATTACGACGGAATATAAAGTCTTTTATGAGTGACACAAAATTCACACCTACTTTAAACATGTACATACATACCTTATAATATTTATTTATTCTATTCATTTACTTACCGCCTATTATGTATTTATCAACTATCATCGTCACATTGAAGCCGGTTCACGCAAACCATTTTGTACATATAAAAGAACAAACTGACTGATACATCAATACACAGCCCAAACTACTGGGCCCAGAGATTTTAAATTATGCACATAGATGGTTATTATTACAAAGGCAAGAAGGGATTTTTCCAAATTCATCCCCTAAAGGTTTGGTAGTGGATGAAATTTTTTCAAGTTGACCTCAAATCTGTATGATCAATTATTTATTAAATAGGTTTCAACTTAAGTGGAAGTCGTGGGTTCAATTAAAATGCACGGGCGGCACATTCTAATGATTCACTCCGTCCTTTAGTGAAAACAGCATAAAAATCTGTTTAATAGGTTTGATTTTCTTTCGTACAAATAAACAGGCGCGGTAAGGAGGCTTTTAAATTTGTTATGATTACAACTTAAATACAAATACAACTTACAGTAGTAAGAGATATCGGATGTATCCCAAATTAAATGGCGGTTTTATAACAAAATTTAATCAATTTAATCTTCAATACGTCGAACAGAGTAGATTTGAAAAAAAGGCGTTTTCGAATCACTGCCGTCAGCCGCACTTACGTCTGGTTCTGAGGCTTTTTAATGGACATTACTCGACAAAACTCTACGGGAAAATTGAAGCGGATTAAATTGATGAGAGAAGTTGAATACGATAGACATTCTGTGGTTAATACAGTCTATAGATGTGCATTTAATTAAATTCTTACTTCAGAATTTCATTCACATGTTGATGGTTGGTTTTTCACAATCGTATTGTTTTCGAACGGTATTTTCTAAACGATGTGATTTCGGGTCTTTCAAAGAAATCCACACTCTTTCCTGACCGGTCGACCATGCATCAGCAGTTACTCTGATGTTGTGGATTGTTTTTTTATGGAAGGAGGTGGGAAACAAGCAAGCCGACCGCGTGATATCAAGGGACTGTTACTCATAGACATATGTCGACAAGCTAATGAGTTGTAGATGCGTTGCCTATTCTTAATGGATAGAGATTTAGTGACAAAGGATTTCCTTCTACCTACCCCGACAAATCCTTTCCCTTCGTTTACTTTTTAGAAATGGATCGGAAAGGGAAGAAGACTGCAATTGGGCCTCCGGCAGACTAAAAGCTGAATATTTCTAATTCAGGCCTGTGTCCTGTGAGGTTGTAGTATTTCACCGGTCGAGACGGCACATTCGTGCAACAGATGTTGTTGCGGGCTACACTGTTATGCGTATCATTTGAGTCGGGTCTCATGTGTTGGTATTGGGCACGAGTAATACATAGGGGGTAAACTCTGAGCACATTTTCTCTACTGTATGTGTGTTGTAAATAAATAAGAAAGAATAATTAATTATCAGAAAGAATAATTAAATTTATAATAATTAATTATTATAAATTTTCTGCCACGCACAGCCGCGCTGTGGAACGGTTTGTCCTCGGCGGTATTTCCAAACCAGTACGACTTAGGGTCCTTCAAGAAGCGAGCTTATCTTTTTCTTAAAGGCCGGCAACGCATTTGCAAGTCCTCCGGTGTTGCAGGTGTCCATGGGCGACGTTGATCACCTCAGTGTTCTCGCCGCTCGTTTGCCCCCTTCTCTTATAAAAAAAAGCTAAATTATTCAACATTTTTTTTAAATTATTATCGTCCAGTAAAACTCATAGGGGCTCAAGTAATTGATAAAAAAGAGTCTCTGTAACTTTATGTAACGGGTCGCTAAACTTATATATATCAAGTAAATGAATAACAACTTTGTTGTGAAGGAAGTCAAAATTTTATATTAAGTGAACCACTTCTTTCTTTGCTTCCCTCGTTCATAAAATAGTAGTGATATATAGGGTTACTTACATAAAAATTCTGGCAGACAGGGCCTCGAATATTTTTAGTACGAATATAGGATCTCTTTCTGGCGACCGCGCGTGCCAAATGGTGTCAACGAACCCACTATTTGTAATGCATGTTCAGTCTGACTTATTACAGATTTTCAGGTCAAAGGCCTCTAAAAATCGAATGTTTAAGTTAGTAGTAAAAAATTTTTATTTAAGTTAGCGGTCACAAAAGGGCACAAATATAATATTGAGCAAACAATACGTCCAGATAATACGAGTTTGTTTTAGTACTTCATTAAAGATGACGTCGAGAAGCTTTTTTCGTAGAATTCTTGAGATTTTTCCATTGGAATAGAATGCTGATTTGCGTCCCTATGTAATGAAAAAAAAACTACAAGATTGAGCTGAGTAAAATATACGCAACGATGGTAATATAAAAAAAATATTTAACAAAAGGGGAAAATGTTTGACCTCTAGATAACATCTGACAGTACTATTATCACATATTTTAAAACAATCCAACAATATGAATGAATGAAGATGAAGAGATCCTCAAGAAGTATGTATTTTTTATGGAAGTAGGTGGAAAAATAGCAAGCGGTTCACCTGATGTTAAGTGACCGCTACCCATACGCATTCCGCAACAAGAAAATGAGCTGCAGATGTGTTGCCTACCTTTAATGGACAAAGGGATAGACAGGATATTTTCTTTTCCAATTCATCTCTCATCTCTCCCCCGTCCAATCCTCTTACCTTATTCCTAGCCTTTGGGTAAATAAGTATTAAATACTCCTCTTATGGCTGTTTTATGTGAGGTCGTGGTATTTCACCGATCGAGCCCGCCCATTCGTGCAACAGATGTTGTTTTTGCAGGCTCTACCACTGTTAAAATGCTAAACTCTATGTTAGGCGTGTCATTGAATGACAGGGTTAATAGATATAAATATAGCTAGACGGAAAAAATGTGGTTTGTGGTGACTAGAATCGATAAGGGTATGCTTCAGTGGTTCGGGCATGTTGAAAGGATAAATGAAGAGAGAGTAACAAGGCAAATGTTGCAAAAGTAAGTGGCAGTGTTGGCAGGGGACGTTACAGTAGACCTTATCGATCAGAATAGTGACATACTAGAGAAAGGCGATATAAGTAGTGTAGACGTATGGATGTAGAAGAAGCGAGAGAGGTGTGTCAACATCGCGCCAAATAGAAATCCGCCCTCTACCTACCTCTTTGGGTTACGGGCGTGCGCATATTTATTAAAAAAAATCTCCTATCGGCGTAAACTAAAAAACTCCAGATCGGAATGTCATAGGTTTTTCATCAATAGTTTGTTAATACGATGAATATTTTGGTGGGTGCATAAGTGAATAAAGTTTTGTATAAAATGTTCAAAGTCAAAGCATGGTAAAAGATGTTGGCGTACGCTCTTCTCTTTACGAAGCGGGGCTTGCATGTTACAATACTTGAAATACTAATTCATGTCTATTACAATTTTTATTATGTGTGTTAAAAGACAAAATAAAATATAGAATACAAACAAAATGAACAATCTCAAAAAAGTTTCAAGCACAAAAGCGTTTCTAACAATATATGTGTATTGTAGTATAGGATAAGTTCCGATTGGCAGCTATTTATTTTTAATCTTCCCTTGTGAGGTCCCGGGATACGGGGGCGGGATTCGATCCCGGTTGTCCCAGACAGTTCGTGTAGAGGGTTTGTCGGGATCGGTCGGCTCTGGCTTATACGTGCATTAGTGTGTGTAGACAACGTGAATTTGCTTTTGTGTGTATATTGTGGAAGATTTTGGATTACTTCCGCTACAGAAAATTATTGTAAGTATACAATATATATATATAGATAGATAGCATACGTACATTTTAGAGTAAATGCATTTTGTTAAAAATATTGGTTTGATTGTTTACAAGATAATCAAAGAATATACATATTTGTCAATATTTTGATAATGTCTAGGGATAGATCATAACTCGTGAATCACTTACATACATTTATTTTTATTAATAACAAGTAATAGTTAATTTAAAAAACAATAAACCTAACTGACTGCACCCTTTATTAAATCTTATTACATGTCACTCTTCAAAATTGGTGACACCGTTTAGACTATAGAGGCAGGTCACAATTTTAACAGACATACATACATACACTCACACATATTTATATGTGAAGAAGAAGAACGGCGAACAGCCAATAATTACATGGATTCAAGGAGCAATAAATACGAGTAAAAGCAAAGACTGCTAAGACCACACCACCCTCCCTCACAAAGTAATACCTGACGGTGGTTCCGTGGGGGCTTAAGAAAGTCCAGAAGAGGTTTTCTTTAGTCTGTATGGGCCTCATGTTAAGATACGTGAACACCAATGAGCCCGAACCAGACCAACCAGACGTGTGGCCCCAACGTCTGAGGGTGTAGAGACACATTTCTTCCCTCTATATATGTGTACATATTTATGTGTGTATCTTATACACGATATACGAGACCCCTTTTGTCAGTTGGGCACAAAGTCTTAAATATCAATTTCTTACTAATATCCTTTGTTGAGTAAAATCTATTATAGTATTTTTTCTTGTGGAGCGTTGTTGATAGAGTTTCAATCAATTTTATTTATTGGTACTGTATATTTTTAATTAATAAATATTAATTTTAAAGGTGGAAGATTTTTTAAAATAATTTAATGAATGAAAATTTCGACATATAAAATAAAAAGATAAAGGTAAAAACTACTCGTGGCGTGAGAGTAGCAGGCATTATAAATAAGCTAATAAATAATTTTTATAGTAATAATAAATGTCAAGGTAAATATGGCTACTTCGAAATCTCTTGTAAGGATACAATGTGTTAAATTCTTAGACAAATAAACAATAAATGAATACAACATTAAAATACGAGACGGCGGTAGAGTCTATAAACTGATATAATCACTACAAACGATATTGTTATTGAAAGAAAATCTTATGAACAAAATTACGGAAGGTTTGACCATATGAAAAATATGAAGCGTAATGTAAGGCATAATTCTAGCCTTCTTCCCCTTACTATCCTTTTCTTATAAGAAAAGAATGGGAGGTGGAAGAGGGGGGATGGATAGGAAAGGAAATATCCTTTTATCATCCATCTAAGGTAGGTAGGTAACGCATTGGGGCACTGCTAATCTTCAATAAAAAATCGTAGAAGAGACTGGTATGGTTCACAGAGGGCGCATCTGACACGACAATATATTGTAGCACGCCGTCAACATTTTACTTGAGTCGTTATGTAGCATTAGATTATTGCACCTGCTTCAACAATCATCGTCGTGTTTTAGCCCATTTATTCGAAATCTTAATGTAACTTTAATTCCCTCATGAATTACTCCATCTATTGGTGAAAAGTGTATACATCCGTTTTGTAGTTTTGGAGTTTATCGTGTTTAAAGCAGACGCGGCGAGGGCCAGTTAAAATTATAATATTTAATCCTAAATTATCTTGTGACGATAACTTTCTGTTTTATTTATGTGGCGGAGAGACGGAAAAAGCTTTTTTTATTATAAAATATGTGTTATAACACATATTTTATAATAAAAAAGCCTTGAATTAAGATTGGAAATAGAATTAAATGAAACAAAACAGTCATATTATATAAACTAACTAACTTAATGATTTATGATGCGATCACTAGGAAAATAAAACAAATGCGTTTGAATATAAAATAATAAATGTTTAGAGACGACGTGCCTTAAGCTCACGTTCTCGCATAAAATATAGAGCTTTTAGGTTAAGCTTCAAAGCAATTTACACGGATTTCCTTAGATCCTGATTTAAGGCGCAGCGTTTTCTTACCTTCAGTACGAACGTAAATAAATTAATTTTAGGTTGTTTCAGACGCGTAAGGGAACGTACTATTTATTTATTTGCTTACGATACCGTCTTTGTTTCAGAAATAGATTGAAATTTCGTGACAAGATTTTTTCATATTTTTGTTTTGGTTTAAAAATAACACATAGAGGTACCTCTATCGCTTCTTCTATATCTATCCATCTACGCATCTATGCTCATCGGTTACGGGTACTCCTTACATCGCCCCCTTTTGTATTTCACTAATCTGATCGATATAAATTCTCCTGGGATGTCCCCTGCCAACACTGCCATTCACTGTTGGAACATAGATTTATCTTGTTACTCTTTCTTCATTCATCATCAGTTCTTAATAAAAACATTTGTCTTTATCCGGTGTACTTTGTTCGTTATGTTCTTTGAATTGTGTGGAATAGAATTCTCTTATCAATAAGCTTCATGTTTTTAACGATGTATTATTCTTGTATTGTTTATTGTTTTCATGTTTATTGTGGTGTGCAATAAAGTACCCATTACTATTGTAAAAGGAATAAGAAATTAACAAAAGGATAATATTGTATTTAATAAGAAGAAAATAATGAAAAGTTATAATATAAGAATGTACTTCAATATAGTGGGCTGTGTTCTGAGTGTAATTTCATCGGCAGACGTAGAGTCGCCGGGCCGTCTCTTAGCGCCCTCTGTCAAGATCGTTTGCGTCTATTTTGGTCACTATTAGTAAATGATTGATTAACGTATTTGGCAATTTTATCAAATTATCTTGGCAATAATCATTCTTTGTTTTTGTGATGTAAATTTTAAGAAAATATGTTTTGGACTCGATGTTCTAATTTAAGCCACAGTAGAGCCCGCAACAACAACATCTGTTTTACGAATGGGTCGGCTAAATCGGTAAAATATCACGACCTTACAGAAGACAGGCGAGTAGTAGAAGTATATTTTATGTTCTTTCAAATATGTGGGATTCATTCTTTAAAATTATATTGAAATAAAATAATTGTAGAGAGAAGCAACACATTAATCCATAATATCTACCTACCCCCCTGGGTTACGGGCGTGAGAGCATGTTTAATTATTTAATCAATTTTCTTTTATAATAATTAGTTTGACATTTTTCGTTTTAAATCGCCGACTACTATCAAAATAATTACCGGCTTGGTTTGAGAAATGAACCAATTTTCAACTTCAGTAATTAAGTTACAGATAATAAAAGTTTGGGGAAATTTCGCCTCATTTTTTACAATTTCGAGTTTCATTTTAATTTAAGCTGAGGATAATTAAGGGAAATTACTAACATATCCCTTCTTTTACACACAAAGGTTGACAACGCATCCGTAAGTCTTATGATTGTTGCTGATGTTGGTTGTTGTTGTTAGTTGCTGTTGTTGGTAAAGGCGTAGCGGTGTTCATATAATACCTGGCGATCTACTTGCTCATTTTTGTACTTCTACTATAAAAAGCTACTTAGTTTTTAAACTGTTTTATTTAGCTTTCCCTGTGTGTGGTTTCGGTCAAATCACCCAAATCAAGTAATTGAAATTTTACCCCTTTCCTATTGACAGTTTGGCCTAATATTTGGTACGCATCTTTAGCTCTTATGACAATACAATTAAATATTTAGTATCATTTTAAGTCCGAGATGGCCGCTGCCACAAAATGGCGGATCACATATTTTCACAACCCCCTTAATATGGGCAAATATCAAATGATGGGGCTTGAATAGTAGAATATAGAACACTATCAATAAAAATCCAAATCTAATATTATGGCCGCCTACAAAAGTTTAACAGTGCCAGAGTCCGCATCCACAACATTATCATCTGTCTATTGTCTGTCTGTAAGCAACGCGTCATTTGCTTGTAGTCAGTTAACATCAGACCGCCTGCATGTTTACCACCTTCTTCCATAAACGAAAAAATCACAACACCTTGAATATGGATACTGAATAAAGGCTAGTGGAATAGAGCACACATTAATATTTACATTTTTATTAAATAGTTTTATTTAAATAAAACTAAATAAAGAAAGATAATAATAATAATGAAATAGATAAAAAATAATTCTATTTCCAAATTTAACGTTTAAGCAATGTAACGTATTATTAAAAATTGCGCTTTTAAGAACCATTTTATATCAAAGGAGTTTTATATCAACCGTTTATAAAAAAATGTGTTTCCAATTTCCTGTAATTCGTCTTCGAAAGAGGGACTTTGAAAGGAAATATTCTGTGATGCGTGCGCAACCGTATCGTTCAACACCTTTGAATGATTTCGAGCGAACGAAGGTAAGACCCTTTTCTGTTCCGAAACTCTTTGTCGAGTTTAACAATGTTCAATTCGTTAGCAACACTGGATTATTATTCGTTATTAAGAGAATTCTTGCTTGTTAATGAATTTTCATGTTTTGTCTGTCTCATTATTTGTTGTCCTTTTTTATTGGAAATGGCTTAAATTATAACACAAGGACGATAATGTTTTCAGCGTCACGTCGTGACCCAAATGGAATAACTGCGATGAATGAGATACAAATGATAGGTTAAGGTTATTGAACTTCATACGAAAGATATCGCAGGTGTCAACTAGTCTTTGTATATATTATGCTTCTGTACAAGAATATCACTGAACTCCTCCTAAACGCCTGTGTCTGGAAACGGGACACCGTTTAGATTCACAATTGGAATAGTTGGTGGCGCTATTGCGTTACAAGATTTTTTTTATATATTGACTGAGTACAATACAGTACAATACAAGTAAGGAACCACCCGCTACAAAGAGGCATAATAACGTCTGCTGGGCCCTTTACATCATAACTATGTGTAAGGGCGCGTTCAGACGACACGCGCCCGCTATGTGCACGCCACGCGCAGATGGACGGATGTGCGGAGGAAGGAAAGTGCATGTTGAGATTTATTGATGAGTCATAATCTATCTATCTATATATATATAAGAGATTTCCAGGTATCTATTAACTCATCGCGATATCTCTGAAACCACATGACCAAGAGACTTGAAATTTGGAAGGAATATTCCTTGCGCCGAGTAGAGGTCAGTTAAGAATGGTTTTTACGAAATTCCACCCGCAAGGGGGGTTTCGGGGGCGTTAATTAATTACAAGGCTGAACGAAGTTTGCCGAGCCAGCTAGTATAATATAAATTTAATGTGTCATGTGTGTCAAATATTCTCAAAAAGCATACAATGCCCTCTTCGTTCATTACAATAACGGGTTCAGGACGCTACTAAGCTTACCACGATTTTGTAGCGCGTCTGCATATTTATGGATGGACGTGCATACAGATGGCATCAAAACTACCATACACATCTCTGATGCACCGCCTGAGAACTTGTGAACACTAATGATCTACTAAGCACCGCGGCGTGCAGATGGAGCGGACCATTCTGGCGGCTGAGTAGCTCTAGTTTACAAGTATATTTGCTAATTTTATATATTTAAATTTCTATTTGTACAAATTTTTATGTATATACATATACAGAGTTCATACTCGTGGTCTGATAAAAACAGTTTTATTATTTATCATAATAAGACTCAAATTATATGCAATAGATTTCAAAGCGAGTTAGACGCGGGTGCCGACGCTTGCGTCCGCGGCGTTCGCGTGGCGTGCCTGTAGCGGGCACGTGTCGTCTGACGCGTCCTAAAGCGCTGTAATTATGACAACGCATACTCTAATATAGTTAATATAATTATTCATTTTAATTAATATTCTGCGATGTAAATGTCCATCATACCTGCACGCGATCCGGACTACAACTACTATGATATTCATTTTATACCTTATTTCACAGTAAAATTTAACTTTTGTAAGCAAAGGTTTTATGTAAAAAATTGTACTTTCCGAAATATTTTAGGAAAACAACATTTCTCATATTACCTTATAACGATTTCCACAAAATTATAACATTTCCGATGAAAGTATGAAAACTGTGGCCGCCGTGTATGGTTAATGACTTTTGTTTGTTTACAACAATCATATCTTGCAATGAAACAAGGTATTATACATGGTTTTATTTGGAGACTAGTTTTAACGATCTCAGGTAGATCAATTCCTAGTCAGTCAGATTTGATTTGAACAGACAAACTTCTATGTATAACTCTCCTTAATGGGTTTATAAATATGATAATTTAATAAATTTATATAATGCTGCAGTAACTAGTGCACAGGAATTGTAAGTTAATATTAAAAAAAAATATATGTGTCTCGTGTTACTTCTGGCAGAGACGGAACATAAGTTTGTTGGGCCCTGGGCTAGTAGTACTTGGAGTACGGCTATTCAAAAAAATATATAACAAGATTTGCTATTTGTCAATGTAGAATATAGTTTGATAAATAAAAGAAAACGAGGTCATAACTTATTTTTTTCGTTTTCGAGTAACTTTTTGGCACCCAAACGCCAATAGCCTAATGGTTAAGGTTGCGGGCTGCGACACATTCAACAATATTGTCGGGGTTCGAATCCGACATTCGACTATTGTCGTTAAAATAAATATTAGCCAATTATTTAGATAAATCTTCTAATATTTCATATACATGCCCGAAGCGTGTTGGCGAAAGGCAGGCGGCCGGCCGTAAAAAGACTATAGCCAAAACCTAATACAGTATGGACTACGGTCGTACTGTGCCGATCCCACTTTAAAAAGTGGGAAAAGGGCAGATAGAAGAAGAAATAGAATAACTATTGGTGGGACCCCTATATGCGCGGCGTCAAGGCTGCAGCCCAAAAATACCTATGATAGATCCGATATCTAATCAATCGCAATGACGAGTATAGGTAATCGCCGTCTTAGGCAAGATTGTGTAAATTAAAATCCAGTACAGAATAGCATTGTAATTGTTATACTCATTAGGCTCTTTTGTAAGTTAGATAGTAAACAATTTTGTAATTCCTCGTGAAATTATCTGTATATTCATGTAAAGCCATGTCTCCTTAACTCAATAGCAAGGGGTCTCATTAATATGGGCGCTTTCAAGCCTGCGGTTACGTGGAGCCTTTTAGGGTAAAACAGAATTTTATTAAATTCGACCCTGTATTTATTACTCATTAATTTACTAAGATAAATGATTTATCGAAGGAATATTATTTAACTACTACTCTTGTACAGTAACATAAGACCTGCGTCCAATGACGTCACAGTGCTTGCAAACTCAGAAAGTGAATATGGTCATGGGTCGAGCACGTCTGTCGAATTGTTGAAAGTCGTAAGGCCCAACCTAAAGTTAGGTCGACTTAAATTACGACCCAATGTACTAAAACAGATAAAGTAATAGCGGCATGCCGCATAGAGCTAGTATCATTTGGGAGAAATGTAATGTTCCCTTACTCTAAATGGACTCGTACAAAGATGGCTGGGGCTGGAGAACTCAAGGAAATAATGAAAATGCAGGCCTAAGACAGAATGGCAACGAGGAAGACCATACATAGCAACAATGGTAGAAACCGCAACAACAACATCCGTTGCATGAATTTGCCAGTTGGACCGGTAAAATAATATGACCTCTCAGTAAACAGGCGTGAAGTCAAAGTATGCTTCTGCGTTTCGTCTGATGAGTGAGGTACCGGAAGCCCAATTTCAGTCTTCTGCCCCTTCCTCTCCCAATAAGGATCAGATGGGAAAGGTTGGAGGGAATAAATAGGAAAAGATAATATCCTTATTCCTGTTTATCTCCGCCCTTCTAAGTCCAGTAAAAGTGGGCAACGCATTTGCGACTCATTCCCGCGTTACGGTTGCTTTGGCTGCTTAACATCAGGTGAACCGCTTGCTCGTTTGTCACCTTCTTACATAACAAAAAATCGGTCAAGTGCGAGTCGGACTCGCGCACGAAGCTTTCCGTACCATTATCTATAAAAAAATTACGTTTGTTGTATGGGAGCCTCCTTAAACATTTTTTTTATTCCGTTTTTAGTATTTGTTGTTTTAGCGTCAACAGAAATACATCATCTGTGAAAATTTCAACTGTATAACTATCGCGGTTCATGAGATACAGTCTGGTGACAGACAGACAAACTGCGGAGTCTTAGTAATAGGGTCCGGTTTTACCCTTTGGGTGCGGAACCCAAAAAATACTGATAACTGGATACAGACCGACATAAATGATGACTAGATTAATTTGAAAGCGCCATTAGCCAAACGGTTAAGGATATGGACTGCAAAACATCGAATCCGCCATTCGACTATTGTTGTGAACCATTTCAAAGCATGTTTAAGCTCGGTGAAGAAGAAGACTAGATTTATTTATTTTAATTAATTTAAATTACCTCTTCATTTAATATTTAAAACAGATGTGAGGTTGGTAACCTCAATTATGTTAGCATATTTTCTCAAATGAAACGCTACACGAGTTCAAATGGAATGGCTAACCGCACAATGCGAAGGAAATGTGAAATACAAGGGACCTCATTAGCAGATTGGGCCCCGGACGAGCGCTGTGGTTTGATAAACGTTCTTAATTACAACGAGTATGGGGAGTCGAAGGCCCTTTGCTTAGATAATATGTACGTTTTAATAGTTATATTATATCTCAATGACATAAGTAGCCAGCAAGAAAACTATGAGAAAAAATTAATGCTGAAATATGATAAACTAAAATAAGATATTAACTTTGAGGCTTTTGTGTAAAAATTTCGCAAGGAGAGATGCCGCTTGCTGTTGATAGATAGATATATACTTATAGATTTTGTAAAATAACTTACTGATAGTAAAAATTGTAAAATTGTAGTTTAACTTAATTTAGGAATTAAAATGTACTAAATTCATAATTCAACGACACTTATGTGTAACTCAAAACAGCGACAAGGGCTTAATTTATTTTTCGTATATTTTTGCTAAGAGTATATAGTAATAGTAACAAAAGAAAGTTTAGGAATAACACGAAAAGCAAGGATTAAGATGAGTGCTACTCATTTATTACACCATTTCCCTTCATTTATTTCACTAAAGTTTATTACACACACACATACACATGAATACATTGTATTGTACGTCCAAGAAGAAATAGAAAGTGTTGTTTTGTTTTATTTAAATGAAAAAGTAATAGTTGCAAGTTGCAAACATAGAAGTTCATTGTTTTATTAATTATAGTTTTTAATTTTAGACATAACGTTATCCAGGCTATGGGGTGCAAGCCTTTGTTCCTGCCAGCCATTTAGTCGCCTCCTGGCTACCGTACTGGGCGGTGGTGTATACGTATTTCGATGTAATACGACCTCTAGACATAAGTGTTTTAAATTAATTAATTAATCGTGCTTTGTGGTATTTGTGACTGGATTTGAAAAGCTGAAGAGTTAAACTAAAACTGAGTAAGTATTAATTCCATTTGGATTGTAATTTTTCACATTACACCTGTTGATCTTTTATTTAAAAAAATATTTATAGAAATATGTTATATTTAACATCTAAATATTATAGATATGGGATAATAAAAAAAACCTTTTGCCAGTTTAAAATAACCGGAGAACATGGAATTGGTTATCCATTCGCTAGCCTGATATGATTTAAAATAACTATAAGATAAGTATAATATAAAACTCATCCTGGGATGTCATGAAAGTGTTTTCGTAGATACACGGAAGGATTATGCTTCAACATATTTATAAAAAAACTACTAGGGCTTCATGGATATCATCTCCCTGCCCTTTACCCACGTGTTGTGGACTCGCAAAGTATGATCTTAATCCATACTGTATAGGTTTTGGCTACAGTTTTTACGGCTGAACCACCTGCTTAACGCCAACCCTTCTCGGAAATAATTGGCTGTATTTTAGTCCGTTAGATTTTAGATAATTCCGTTGCCGAGATAGTGATAATTTACAATTTTCCCTTGAAGATCACGTCATAAATAAATATATATAGAAGGCGATTAGGGTATGTATGTTCCCCTATAGACTCAGTAACGGCTGGAACGATTTCGATGTAATTTTCAGGAAATGTTCAGATTGATCTAGCGGGTGAATCTGTGAAGTTTGGCAGCGATCGGATCAACATATTTAGTGCTACCCGGGCAAGGGCGGGCGGATCATTCGTAAATGAATAAGCACTCACGTCCGTAAACCGTAATATATATCAGGGATGGGCAGATATTGCTTATATCCATTTGGCGCGATCCTGACGTCTCTCGCTACTTCTACATCCATACTACATCTACGGATACACTCGTTGGTTACACGTACTCCTTAATATTTTTTTTATGTATTACTTAGGTAACACAGTCCTCACTACCCTTGCAATTATTTACGATGACTAAACAATATTTACGGGGAAAATATCCCATAAGAATAAGAGGCAATCAGTCAGTAGAAAAAAACAAAGGGGATGGCTCGTACAAGTATGACTCAGCGATATATCATTGAGAAAAATCTTCGCTTAACCGACATTGCAACATATTTTCCTGTTCTTTCCTTGATTATTTCTCACTAGCACCTCCCCTCTGGGTTCACACGAGTAGATTATTTACGCCAACATATTTTTCTGTCATAATGTTCGACAGTTCTCTTAATGCTTTAATCAATTTAGACAAAACCTTAATGGGTTATATGTATAAAACATTCAAATGAATCACTTCGTATATTGGTCAAAACTGTATGAACATTCATTCAATAGTTTTTGAGTTTATTGCGTTCATACAGACAAACGCAGCTAAGGGACTTTCTTTTACTGTAATCGCGCGCAAGTATGTATGTCTGTTCCATTGTGACCTCCTGTAGCGTTGACAACTTGAACGATTTTGAATAATGAAATGTCATTAGATTCGCATTCTTCCCTGAAGTGTCATAGCTTATATTATGAATGACGATATAGTCAGTCGGGTTTTTGAAATCAACCATAACTTGTTTAATCTTGACGGAAGAGGTCGCTGGTTCTACAGGAATGGAAATTAACGCAGAATTATTATCACAGAAGAAATTATTGCTGATCCCGACCAATACCAGTCCTCGCGACATTTGACTATCTAGGCCGTTGCCTAGTTGAACAGTCTTTAATCACACTGATGAAAACAAGATTTAAGTACAACCAATGATTCCCGAGGAGGATTGTCGTCAAGCAGGTGGCCGGCTCTAAAAAATATAGCCAAAACCTATACAGTATGGACTACAATCATATTGTGCCGACCCTACATGAGTGGGAAAAGGGCAGGGAGATGATGACAATATTACTTGTGTAATCTTTATACATGCCTAAACCAACGAAAGATGTTTGCTTGTTCGTATGCATCCAAATGTACCAAGGCCGTAAATTAAAGATCGTTTCCATTGTAACTTCGGCTGTATAGTATGTAGAATTGAGAGAGATCGATGGATCGTTCATGTGCAGATTCGATCTCGATGACCGTACTATAGATGTGAGCTGTGCTCAATGTCGTAGTTGAATGATAATTATGCCGTATTACAAAACGGCTAGACGTACTAAAATGCTTGTTTTTTTTCTTTATATTTGAAATTTGGACCCACAACAATGTTCCTTTTTATATCAGAGGCTAAAATCGAGGAAAGTGGGTCATTTAATGTAACGCGTCTACTGCTACCTACAAAGTTTAAGTGTAATCAATTTTCTAAAATTTTATCAATAGGATTTTCAGCATTAATTTCATCTGTTTTCAATTGTTTTCTGACCTACCTAGCGAACAGTTTATTAACAAACAATGCTGGCTACGAGTGACTACTCCTATTGTAGGTAGATTGGATATTTATGAGTGTTTTTGAAGTAAAAACTTCTTTAACCGCGTTGGTCTATATTTGGCATGGGAAAATCTTATAGGTTCTCGTGAACAACATGTTCAATATCATCATGAGTCATAAATATACTTATTTGAGTTTGGAACAGTTGCAACGAACCTTTTTTATTTTTTTGTGTTTATTTTGAATTTTATTGTACAGATTTGTGTCATAGATGTTTTTAGCCCGGATTTCAGCGCCTGGAACGCCTGGTTATTCGAATTACAAAGTGCCACTACTGTTGAAACTGTCCATATGTACTATTTAATTAACCGTACTGCATAAATTTGTTCGGGCCGGTATCATTTGAAACGGGAAATATTAATGTAGCGACAAATTTACGTGACCGGAATTAATTATTGAAACTATTTTGAATAATTGAAGAGTATACCTTGTAGCATAGCAGTGCACTATCATATGACCAGGGACCCGGATTCGATTTCCAATCGTTCCAAAATGTTGTCTTAAAAAGTTAGTTAGTGTACACTATTGAAGATAAAGAGTTTCTGAACGTAAAAAAAATTAAACACAGGCACATAAGGTCTGCCAATAGAAGTTAAAACGCAAAAAAGTTGGGCAGGCGCGACAATAGTTGAAAAATAAATAAATAAACATTAATAACAAAAATAAAACATTATATTTTAAAAATAAAATTCAATATTGAACACAAGAAAAAAAGTTCGTCGAAGCTGTTCCAAAAACAAATAAGCTTGTTGATGACGCATGTTGACAATGTTCACGCGAACCTATAATTTTTCTCTACCAAATATCGTCTAACGCGCTTAAAGACGTTTTCACTTGGAACTCGTATTATGAATACACAATTAGCAGGCTATACAGTATTCGTATAGAATTTTAAGAATAAAAATTGTGGAAAAATTTCATTTTTATCTGACCCTTTTTTGGTGATTGGGTCGTGATTTTAAATGAGTGACTTAACGTTGGCAAAGTCCACGGCTCACATAATTAAAGGATCAAAGTTCAAATAGTTATTCGACCGGTTTAATTTGACCTCGCTCGTCATTAATTTTACATGGCGTCTTTTAATTAGACTTAGTCACTGATTTTATTGGATTGAGTCAGAGAGGAACTCGAAAAGTAAATATAATGGTAATCATCCAGCACATATAAAATAATATAATACTAGCGCCCCGTCCCGGCTTTGCACGGGTATCAGAACATAGATATTTTCTGTTTATACTCGTACCAGCTAATTACTTCATCTACAACAATAGTCGTCCTAATCTTTTAGACAGACCTGATACCCTTACCTTTATCATCCCTTCCTCTTCTTTTCCTTAACTATATCCCACTTCTGCCTCACATAAGGGCTGCCTATGAGTAGCAATGGTAACTAAATATCACGTGGACCCTCACGTTTTTTTTTTGTATGTTTGGTAAAAGTTAAAATTATGTTTGCGTGCTTTCTTTGAAGGTGATTTAGTATAAACATTGTAATAATATATATAAGTTCCTATGCGTGCCGTGAGGTCGTAAACTATCTCACAGCTGTTCCGTTCTAACCTTGACTGTTTATCGATCTCAAACCGCGAAACTGTGTTTGCAATAAATGAACAATAATATTATAATGTAATTTACTCGCGTTCCTTTGTTTAGAATTGAGAAAGGTACGCTTCGGTGGTTCGGGTAGATTGAAAGGATGAATGAAGAAAGAATAACGAAACAAATTTATGATGTAAAAGTGAGTGGCAGCGTTGGTAAGGGACCGACCTTAGAACCTATATCGATTCCATTAGTGGTTTATTAAAAACAGGCTATTTATAATACGTAATTATTAATTTAAAAACCAATAAACTTGACTGACCCTGCCAATGACACTCCTGGGAAGAATATGAATCGAGTGATATCTTACTCTTCAAAATCAGTCAAGCCGTTTAGGTAACAGAAGGTCACTATGGAACGGACTTATGTACAACATACAATTACGTACGTATGTTGCGCAAAAAAGTAGCTTTTACTTTAGCTTTACTTGTGTTAAAGTTCTTGTCCGCTAATGGAGAGGAAAGTTAAGCAAAAACTTTCACGGTTTTAGGCACTGTCGTATCAAATTACATAAAGTAAATAATTACGGAAGTAGCTGTTGTAAATAATTCGGATCTGGTAGCCGGTTAAAATTTAACTGTGGACTTTAGAAGTCTATTTGATGGCGTTGTTTGTTCTAGGAGTAATTTAATTAATAACTTACTAGCCGTGGATCGAGTTTCGCTCTGCGTAGTTTTGTGTATCGCCTTTTTTTAGAACAGATATGTACTATTAGTAGATGAAAGATAAGATATCAGTAAGTTACCATCCTTGACAACACTCCAACAATAGAGAATGATAGGCAGTATCAAAAGATGGCTCACATACATTTTGTTTACATTTTTTTGTAAAAATTCGGGATTTAACGGATACTTTATGTAGGTATCCGTATACATATGAATTTTAAAATGAAAACCTTATCTAATTACACAATTGCATCTAAATCCTTAAGACCGTTTCCAACATTGCTTATGTCTTGTTTCAAAGCAAGATAAACATTTTGGAAACAAAGGTTTTTACTTTAAAATTCGTGAACTCTATTTTTTTCTAAAAACAACTTTTTTTCACATTATCTTATAACATTCCTATATATATCTATCCATGTTATACAATTTCAAATCATTTCATCTCACGATTTCCACAAAAATACAACATTCCCGATGAAAGTATAAAATGTATGATGGCCGCCATGTATGATAAATGACGTTTGTTTCTTTATAAAAATTATATCTCGCTGTGAAACAAAGTATACAAGAATTGCTTGCTTATTTTTAAAATGTGAATTTTAATAATAAGGGCAGTGAAAATTGTTACGGGTCTTGCCGGGTTGCCTAAAAGATTAATGACCGCGAAATATAGAAGGGAAGATTTTTTTTGTTACGGTTATTCCTAGGGAACCCTTAGCCATCGAATGTATGTCGACCAGATCGACGACAGTTTTAAAAATGGTCACATTTAGAGTTCCTTAAAACGGGATGGTAAGGAGAAAGCAATTCAGCTGGTATAAGATTTACAGTGAGTTAAGTAAATATACCCTCAAGCCCGTAACCAAGACGGAAGGCAGAGATTATGAATTTCTATTTGGCGTGATCCTAGCACTCCTCTTTCGCTACTTCTACATCCATACATCTACCCATACAAGCTAGTTGGTTACGGGTACTATATCGCCCTTCTTTAGTATGTCACTAATCTGATCGATATAAGTTCTCCTTGGACTTCCAACAAGAGTTACAGTTACAGATTACAATTTTAAAATGAAATTAATTGTTGATATTTATACTCTTGGTTTGTTTTCCTAATTTTTTCAATACGTTATTGTTAAACAAAAACTAATACCTTCCGAAACAAGGTGAGAATCTATTTAAATCACAAATTATCAATATAATAGCTTTTTGAATTGAAAGCGTATTTATTAAGAACCTTCAATACCTAAATTAAGCTTTCCATTTATCTTAGCTTAGCATTGTATTTATCAAGCCTTCTTTGGCCTGAAACCTACATTCATCAACGTACAGAAATATTAACATATTTAAAATATATATAGTAAAATGAGTTCATTGAAGTTTAAAACATTGTTTAATAATAATATATAATAAGTCACACTAAAAAATCTATATAAGTTTTGTAGTAGTAACACAACAGCGTGGCGTAGCTAAGGCGTAGCATTGCTACAGCAGCGTAGCACATGCTATTAATTAATCTATACATATAATAAAATTGTAACTGATCGCTGTCTGTACATGGAAGATATTTGAGAAAAACTGTCATTAGGGGCCTTCATAAACGCAATAAAACCCAAAACAATGATTATTAGAATTTTTATCTGTTTGTATGTCTGTGCGTTTGTTACCGCTAATCTCAGAAACTGCATCACCGATTTTGGTGCGGTTTTCACTTATGTATTGTGGTAAGCTTCACTTGACATTTAGTGTTTATTTTATCTCAATATAAATAAAAAAGTTATATCAATTTAACTTTGCTACGGCCATACTATGTCGACCCCACATACGCGGAAAAAGGGCAGTTAGATGATGATGAGGTTACGGTAGTATTAAGTAGGTAATATAATTGCGTTTAAGTACAATTGTAGGGCGGGTGAAACCGCGGGGCACAGCTAGTTAGTAATAAAAAAAGTTAAAAACTTTAATAAGAAGTACAAAAATATTGAACATCTAAATAAACTTATATGTTTTAATATATTGGGTATTTATTTCTTTTGCGCATATGTATGTACTTATGTGTTTCGGTCCTATTATACCTGTAACGGCTTAACTGATTTTGAGGTGAATGTGAGGTGTCTTTAGATCCATATTCTTCCCCGGGGTGTAATAGGTAGTATGTTGGTGTAATAAATGTAATAGGTAGCATGATGATGTAATAAATGATGATAAATATATTGTCAGTTGGGTTTTTAAATCAATTATTACTTTTTCGATAAAGCTTGGTGGATGGGTAATAAGAACCGTATTTATTATAAAGCAAAATTGATTATTTATTAATGACAAGGGTTAGCGTTTATGTATATCGATCTGTTTGTACACCTGAGCTCGGGGATGAGAATTATATAACGGTGAAAACTAAGCGGTCGAAAATTCAAACTACTTTTGAAGATTCGTTATGAAAATAATGGAATGTCCTATATATTAGTGTCATTATTTTTTTGGCGTAATAAAAATGTAATATACATATAAAATGTAGAATATGCTGTTCAAGAATTTTAATAACAAAACCCTCTATTCTTCTATATTCATACATTTACGTAGACATACTCATCGGATGGGTGACCCTAATATCTTTAGTATATAGTGTTCGGTCCCGGCTTCTCTACCAAACTTCATTGGATCACCCGCTAGGCTGTGATCAATGTGATCGATATAAGTTCGTCTAGGACATCCCCAACCAACACTGCCACTCACTTTTGCAAGATTTTGCAGTGGCACTCTTTATTCAGCCTTTCAACAGAACCACAAAAACCTTTTTATAATTATAAACGAGACGTGGTCTTTAAACGTGCCTCACAATAATAAAAGTAACCTTATATACGACACAAAATAAAATAATACTTCCAGGTGTTGAAACATAGAAGTATACATTTCTACATTCTACATTCTAGTCACAATAAGTATATAAATAAGTAAATAAATAAGTATATAAATAAGTATATAAATAAGTAAATATTTAAAGAAAATACTAACAAATATATCTTAGAAGCAGTTTATATTTAAATAAATACATTTGAAAAATGTATTCAATAAAACGCGCAACGAGCATTATTTCCGAACGTAGATCAGAAGCAGTGTTTCGAAACAGTGGAACCCGGCCCATTATTTCTTTATTCGATAATGCACGACTCGTTCCGTCCAAATAGCTTTTATGTAATTTTGATTTAAATGTTTCAAATAAGAATGTAGGCATTTCAAATTGTTTTATTAGCTTCATCTGCATGTCTTCTCGTCATTGTAACGGAATCATTTCAATTTTTTAACAAGCGTTTAGTAGCTCATTATATTTATAAGGTTATATATAGGTAACGTATATGTAAAAGTATTTTTCAGCGCCTCCAAAACGTCGGAATAATTTAGAACTTTGTACACTTATCAAGGACCGATGACAATGCAATAATTTAAATAGTTTGCGCCACTTTCCGAACCAGGATTTGCTTGATATTTTAGAATTGAGAAAAACGCAACGGTGCAAATTTAAATAATAAAACATACTTTAATATAAATCATGTTTAATAGTTTTTATTAATATTACTTATGAAAATTAATAGTTCTAAAAACAAAATAATAAATCCAAAACCGACTGTTTTACCGACGTCATGATGCTTAATTAAATTAGGCACTAAAATCACGAGGATTGTTTTAAAGATTGCGATAAGCGTCATCTGGGTAAAAAAATAAGTCAAGGGTCAAGCCCACATTTTGTCAAACTAAGTTGATATGCACGATTTTCTTATCTTTTCTTTTAATATATCATTTTATCTTTTATTATCCTATACGATATAGGTTATATTGATATATTGATAGTGATATATTGATTCTATGATTTACTCCCGCGATGTAAAATTAACAAAAGTATAGTGTTATATCGTACCTATCTTAATAACCTCCCGGTCTCGTTTAGGAAATCAATGGTTTAAGATGTTCGTTCAGTCGCGGCTTCCCTATGATGTTATTGATTTTGTTGTACGGGAAGCAAAGGATGTTTGGACGCATTCATATTCTCAAAGTAAATTACTTCGGTGCATTCTACGAACTTAAGCTAAATATGAATAGATTCTTGATAAATAAGATAATTCAGAAGTTAGAATTACCAACTTTTCTTACTGTGACTATTTAATTAGGTACATTGTTTTAAGTGAAACTTCTCAGGCGACGATTCTTTAAATAATCATACAAATTGAGACATGAAGAAGTGAAAAAGGTTTTCCAAACTTTTTTAATGCTAAAAATATATTTAGATATTTATCTTAAATATTTTTAACAAAACACGGTATAATAAAATAATGTTGTTGATTTTGCTTCTACGTGCCTCAGCTTTAGGGACGCGTTACGTTTAGGCACTTTTCATTTCATGTAATAGTAAGAAGACACAATGAAAAAGATTCAGAAATGCGTTGTAAATATGTATACTCATAAATGACAAACACCATAAAATATAAATTATTTGAAAACATTTTCGACCGCAACAAATTTTTAATTTTACATTTTGTACGCCTTAATTTTTTCCTGAAGAATCTTTTGGGTAATGAATGAAGCAATTACAGTTGTTTGCAAAATTTATACAGTAAGCTGGGGATTAGAAAAGAAGCGGGAAGAAAAAAATGTTATCAAAAATTTAAAACAAGCTATTAGTTTTTTAGAATTAACAAAATGTTTTCTGATGAGGCTATTATGAAGGCTATTATGGCTTTAAGTAAAGTTGAAAAACTAATAAAATAAATAAAGCCAGAGAGATTGATTGATAACCAGAGAGATTTAGAGATAATGTAACTTTTATTGTGATGCAGTACCAAATTCCTTTCGTACAATCGAGATGGTCGGCAATGTGTAAGTACAAATATGCTTTTTGTGCATCTTCGTACCACACAAACATCTTTTCAATAAAAAACTCTAAATGAAAATACATAATAGTTTTTTTTTTTTTTTT
>JWHW01057590.1:3273-25955 GCA_000931545.1 Papilio glaucus
TTCCTTACCAAAGAGGAGAAATTCGTGATTAAAGTGGCCAGTACGAAAAACGCCAATTTCATATGTAAGGACCTAATATATATTATACGTCACTACTTGCCTTTTGTATAAGAATAAATAGTCAACCTCTCTCGGAATACTATAGCACGCAACCCAACTACTATACATAGTACGCAATAAATAAATCGAACTTGATGGACATACTTTTAGTGTCTTAAGTAGGCTGTTAAATGATTTGATTCCTAAAACAAAACTATTATTTTTTTTAAATATTATACTCTTTTAAAGTGCTGTGTCATAATTTAACAAGATGAACTTGACTACTATTCCTTGTGGCCTTTATCGTTAAATAGGCTATATCTACTATAAGCCGGTATGTCTTTTCGGTCGACAAAAATATAGCTAGCTAGTCCTGAATTCGAAGCAGGAAACTGATTAGACACTCGCTATATGACATCATTGCAGCTATCGCTATCAAAGCGTTGAACAAGTCATGCCAGTTTTCTATACACAATAAGCTTTCAAGGAAAGATGTCGCCGATGGAAATCAATATTGCCACCTCCATCTTTTGGATAAAAGATTATCGGCTTGGATTATCATTCATACGTCATTATGTAAGAAATTCAACGGATTACGTATCCAGAGTAGATGTGTTTGAACGGTGAATCTAATACATCAAGCAAAGTAATCGGAGAATTTTCATGAGGGGCGAATCTTGGCACTACCTGTGTAATTATGAATTGTTGTGATGAAGTAGTCTCGCACTAGGATTCATTTCTAATAAATGATTTCCCGGACATCAAGCTGTCATATAACGATCTAAATTGGTGGACAGCTTTCGGTTAGTGGCAATCCATCCTCTCAGCCATCTACCGCTGTGTTTCAAGACTTAATTCTCTGACGTAAATGCACACAGCACGTCGAATGGTTTTGGAAAATCAGTTAAACATTGACCTGAATCAATTCTGAAATAGGGCAGGAAACTGTATATTCAGAGGCCTGCCGGCAGGTCAGGTCAGATGCTAGTTAAGGAAACCAGCAGCCAAATGTCTTATGCATATCAGCAAAACGCGGTGACCCTAGGTAAATCTTTGTATGAGAGACTTAGGGTTATCTAAGCAGATGCGCACTGTTGGCTGTTGACATTGAACAAACCATCGAGTGTTTCTAGAAAGAAACCTATGTTATAAAAAATTTAAACGTTTCACACGGCAAGTTTTTAACGAGGGTAAATTATTTTTCTAAAAAGATATATCTTTACAACCGTATTACGTTGAAATCGCTTAGTAAGTACATGTTTCAAAATAACTTTTAAAATCTGACATACATATATTTACATATCCAACAAGTCCTTTATGTAGTGGTCTCCATGGCGGAAAGCGATCTCATATTTATTTAGGCATTAACTATGATTTTCATTTTCTGGAAGACATGATAGGGTACAAGCGAGTGATTCGCTTTTAACCTTTACGACAACCTAAGCGGGAGTGCGATTTCAATGTATTACATTGTATGGTGCAGTGCGATTATTATATTTGCGTGAAATATAACTAATGTTGTTTTTGTTTTGTGTTTAAACAACTATACCATAACCCAATACTGTACAGTCCAATTAAATATTTGTAATAAGACCGTCAAATTGAAAATAGTTAGTAGATTCTTTATTTACATAGTTGTGTTAAACAATCAGTTATCTCTTGTTTTAACGGAAAAGAACGTGACCTTGACCCCTCGGAGCATAGGCCTAACCTGCCCCAAAAGACTTCAAATGAAAGTTGTGGTCGATATGACCCGAGGATCGTGTTCGCGCCTGCGCCGCTCTGCCGCCCTCTCGCCCCATCGATCCGCCCGCCCACGTGACGCAATGTACTTGCTCTCGTCTCCGGTCTCGCCCACACTTCATGCCATGCAAAACTTACCACCTCGCGCTGCTTTATTCACAACGAAAGTGATCCTCTAAGTAATATAACACGACACGATATTACTACTTGCCGTCAAACATGTTCACCTTATAAACTACATAGGAAAACCTGTCTCACTGTCTTATACCCAATCTTATCATTCCGCTATTTGCATTTGAAACGAGTTAGGTTCTTTAGCAAAGTCGAATTGTTTTTATCCGTCTTTGCCTGTTTTGAAAATAGTAGATAAACATTTATTTATTTTATAAGAAAAATATGTTTCATTGCGCCCACAAAGAAAGTAGAAACATTATTACATTATGCTTTCGAATACGGTATATGTATACAGAAATAATTTAAAAGAAATAAAAAAATAGCTGTACGGTTTTTTAGTTCGAAATTAAATTTTCGAAAACGAAAAAATTCGAAAAAAAATTAAATCAAATTACTGATGGTATTAATTTCGAATTACTTTATTGTATATTTTGATTGATATTGTATAATAAAATTAAGTTAAATACCGTACGAAAAAAAATATGGGACAAGGTATCAAACCAGCAAGCGGGTCACCTGATGTTAAATGAGCGTTACCGATAGACATCCGCAACAAGCAAATGTGTTGCAGATGCGTTGCCTACCTTGAATGGACAGAGGAGGGCATAGAAAAAGGATGTTTCCTTTTCCCCGTTAACACTCTTTCCGTCCAATCCTCTTTTCCTAATAAAAAATATTCCGTTATAAGTAACAGTTCACATAATTATAACATTACAGTTGTGTAATGTTAATTATTTGCACATTGGTACTTACGGGTAAAATCCATGTATCACTCACTACACGTAACGTTCAACATTTATCTCTCTGTCTATTTTTTAAAGTTAGTTAACATTAATGTGCGGGGCTCTATTCAATTATTACTTCATGCTTGTATAGAGGGGCCCCCGCTCCCCAGCCAATGTATTATACCATTTATATTCTCATTACTTGTTTCATTTCATCGAATTACTTATTCTCCCTCGAGGACGAACATCCATAATTTCTTGTTGGCGTCGAGTTATCGAAGTTTGTTTCATAAGATAAACAACGCATAAGAATTGTTCACGTGCGATTTCTTTTTTTTTTATGTTACTCTTTTCATTTCATTGGTCTCCAACATATGTAATTAATATATTACAATGATTTAATATTAAAAGTGAGTTGTGTACTAATATTAGTTTATAATAAAGAGAAGAGATTTGACTGGACCACATTTGTACATGACAAGGACTGAACACAGAGCTACTTATACTATAAAATATAAAGTAATATATAAATAGTAAAAGAAAATTTATTACGTTCAGCTGTCAGTTAATCTGTTACAGATTAATGAGTTAATGGGTACAAATAAGTCGGTGCTTCGACCGCGAATAGACCATTATATTTTTGTTAATTTTGTTTATCTAACTTGTTTAATTTTAATTATAACGCAACGGTTTATTTCTTTGTCTTCTTTTCATTGTATTTTATTTTCGTAAAGCCTGTTTTCGCTTTCATTTAGTCAATTTTGGGTGAACCTATTTTAACTTTCTAGGAATGTTAGTAAAAATGTTATAGTAAGAGTTGTATTCGACATGTAGTGTTCTGCCTACAATTCTTATTTGTACGTTAAACAACTGCCAGCTAGTTCTTAAATATGTAATGGCATTGGAAATATTTATCGCCTTATCTTTCAAAGTATAACCAGTCAACTGCTTCAAATATATATACAGTCTGTTAACACTGTGCGTTATGCGTTATAAAATCGCTCATTTATTGACAAGAGCTGGACGATGTTTAAGTTCACAGTGGTAGAGTCCCCAACAACAACATCTGTTGCACGAATGGGCCGGCTCGACCGGTGAAATACCACGACCTCACAGAAAACAGGCGTGAAATAGAAGTACTTTGTGTTTCGCCCAATGAGTGAGGTCCCAGAGGCCTAATTTCAGTCCTCTTACCCTTCCCACCCTTTCTTCATAAGGATAGGATGGGAATGGGAAGAGGATTGGAGGAGAAGGGTGTTAACGGGGAAAAGGAAATATGCTTTTTCCTGTCTATGCCCTTCTCTGTTTATTAAAGGTAGGCAACGCATCTGCAACACATTTTTGCTTGTTGCGGGGATGCCTATGGGTAGCGCTCACTTGACATCAGGTGATCCACTTGCTCGTTTGTCACCTTCTTCCATAAAAAAAATGCTACCAACGAGAAAATAGTTTACAAGGTGATGTCTTCTCATCCTGAATTCAATTGGTTCGAAAACAACAAAAGTAAAAAAAGGTATATTACGATACGGAGAGAGAGAGATAGTAAGAGATTGCTGGTTCTGCAGATATGGAAGTTATTGTAACGCAGAAGAGAGGAATGCTGGGCCTCGAAACGTAATGTACAGTAACGGCGAATCTGTGGGAAGCGATGCACCCGATCAATAAGGGTCCTCGTTAGACTACCCCGACAAATCACACTGGATAATAAAACTGAAGTACCACCACTTATTCCCGTGGAGGGTCGGCGACAGGCAGGCGGCCGGCTGTGAAAACCTATACAGTATGGACTACGGTCAAACTGTTCCAACCCCATATAACTTGGGAAAAGGGTACGTTGATAATGATATACGGCCCTGTTAACATATTCTTATTGCAGCTCTTGTTTAGCATTATGTTTTTTTAAGCATTATATTCATGCTTAAAAAAACATAATGCTAAACAAGATACTTAAATACTTTGGCAGCCTAGGTATCTGGTTTTCATATTAATTTTACCATAACAAAGATATTGATCAAAATGAACATAGTTTTTAAATTCAACCAAATATATGTGCTAAGTTTTACCTAAAGTTTATCCGTGTATGAAACATGTAAGACGTTGTTACCACAGTTAGTTGTTGTGTAGCTACTTAGAGACCAGTTCAGCTCTTGAATCAGGATGCTAAATGCATCCATAGTAACAGACCAAGGTTTGCGGTTTAAGAAAACTCTCTCCTGGGTTAGGTTAAGGCTCGGTGCTCAGTAATTTTACAAAGCGGTTAAATTAAATGTCATCTGATCCAAAAATGACTCTCAACAAAAATATATCATTGCAAACGGTAAATTTGGCGTCTTACTCAGGGTGATAAACATTTTGAAACTGCAGTTACTAAGTTATTTCTCAATACAACAGCTTAAAACAACTGACCGAGGAGGAAAAATATATTTTATTTAATATTTTCTTCGAACAGTGTGTTAATATGTGCTAAGAAGTGGTAGTAAATGAAACCGAAAGGACTGTTTATTCATTAGAACTTTGAGGCTGTGAGCTGTACTATCGCGTAATTAGCATAATTTAAATATCTATATAAAAAGATTTTTGTTTTGCGAGTTATGCAAAACTAAACAAAATATTAATCATAACTGTTCAATTTCTTACACATTTAAGACAGTTTAAAAAAGAAAATATTACTCGAGTAGTTACGCAATATATTGCATTGATAATGTTGCGATGGTCAAGAACTATGCTCAGCTTTGTATTATTGGTATTAATTTGCGTCGGCTTGCAATTTAATTTGATTCGTCGAGTTGTCATATTAGGGCATAAACAGTCAGCAGTCGAAGCGAAGACACCGGCGAAGCGGAATTAGAATGAAGTGTGCGGCTGTGCGCGGCGCGGCGCGGCGGCCGTGTGCCACGTCATTGCCGTGACCCACTGACATAGATCCGCGGGGCCGCCTGCACCGATATCTGCACGCGCCGGCCACCGCGCTCTTCCTCTACTACTACATACCGCCTTAGCTTTATTCACCTCAAGTATACTACAATATACTGTAATTATTATCCTGCTAATACATGTTCTTAGAAAAAATAATGAATATCACTTGTTACACTGTCTCGTAATATAAACAAATTAGTTATATTGTTTAAATCGTATTAGAATTAGTTATATATTCGTTGATGACTGATGATGATCCATTGCCGAACAGTTTCAATATCTAGCTATTTTTGGGCTACCGGCCCCAACTTCGATTCCCAGCTATGGCAAAAACATTTGTGATAATTTAAATTAAATTCATAAAATTTGTATTAGAATTATTGGCGTGCAGCTTACATTTAACATACTTTAATGGCAAAAAACTCTCCCCCCCCACCTTACGCGATTGTTACAACTGTCTACCCCAGTGGGGTTAAAAAACGGGGCTTATCATACAAACGTATTGAAAAATAAAAATTACTAACTGTTACGCAATGAATGACCTTGTTATCTAAATTGTGCACTTGACACAAATACTGCTCCATTTCACTTTCAAGTCTACAAATGTATCTAACTATCTACAGCGCTGCGCATGATAAAATATCGTTATTTAACAACAACCTACCTACTTATCTTTACAATTTAAATATTTTATATATTTGTCTTACTTTATATGTCATGATATGTCATGTTTTTATTTAATTTTTATACGTTTGGTTGTGTGATTTAATTTTGGTCGTCGATTCTTGAGCTATTGTTGCCTTACACTTATAATAAATTTATATAGTTATTTGTAAATAAATGAGAAATTAACGTTAACATTGTAAACAGTTTTGTTTGCCTGATATATTGTTTATCTCAATTTCAATAATATTCTCCGGTATGTTATCGGCGCAGCTCGTCGAATGGCACTTTGACGTCTCGACGAGCGAGATCGAAAGACAATTGGCAAGATGGAAGCGGCGCGGGTGCGACTGTGGCGGCGATACGGTTCAGCCAGTCAGTCTGCTGCCCGCGTCCCTCGCGCCCCGGTCGCACCCCCGCACCCTACTCCGTCCGCGTCGTATCGCGCCGCCGCGCCGTGTTGATAATTTGTGAAGTAGTGAACGACAAGGATGTATGTATACGTATGTCTCGTCTTTCAGTTGACTTTCATCGTCGTTTTGTAGCGAACGTTTCGCACGGATTTTGATAGAAAATTGCATTACTTTATTAGCTGCGTAATAAAGTCGGTGCACGTTTTGTCGTTATAATAACTCTTTAAAAACTTTTCAATACACTTCGTACCTTCTCATATATAATAAATTTACTGTGCAATTCGGAAATCTGTTAACAAATTAGCGTCGCGGCAAGCGTGGCGCAATGCAGTGTGTGTTTGGGTGCGGATACAGACAGTGTTGTTTAAAGTTTTTTCGAGGAGACGTTAATCTCGATAGCGGTCGTAGTGAGTGGTCCTGGATTATCCTGTAGCGATGCTGCCCATGGTGCAAGCGGAACCCGTGCTTTTCAATTCCGCTGGTCATTCCGTAGATGGGGCCCCTCCACCCGCTACATTGCCACCTTCCCTTACCTCGGACTCCGATGTCGAAGAATTAGTTGACATATTTTTTGACATTGATGTTGCTGTGAATACGTTACAAAGGTAATTACCATCGACTACAAGAGTACTTTGCTCATTAAATTTATTAAGAATCATCATTGCTTAATAATGTTCTTGACATTAAACTCTAGTAGAAATAGTAGCTGTATGGCTCGATCAAGTAAATTTTATTGTACTCGTTGTAGTAATATAGTATTTACGTATGTCTATTTCTGTGTAAGTATTTAAAGAATGTACACATTCCAATACTTGAATTACCAGTAAGATTTTCTAGTGATATGTCTTCTCGTATAATAAATATTAACGTTACGGATTTATCTCGTATAGAATGACGCATGTATGTACTTATATTATATGTAAGTTGGAGTTCCATTGGTGGGATTTTTTTTTATTAGTGTCTTTTGAGTTTCAATTTACTTCTGCTGATTTATCTACGCGTTATGCTAACGCATTTTACTAACGAATAACATTACGATTAGCTGAATATTTTTATTCTGAAACTCGTGCAGTAATTTACCATCAAATTGTGAGGTAAAAATACGAGATTTTTTGTTTGTGCGTTCGTCCTGTTTAATCCAGTAGGGTAGGTCTTATTACATACTATAGTATCTTATGAACCCCATTTAACATTAAAACAGTTTTACGAAATACTTTTTGTAAAGTGTAAAACGCCGCAGTAAAGGAAAGTCGTCGCAATGTAACTATGAATATATCTACATTTAGGTACCTATTGTTTGTTTTCTGTAGAGATTTTGTAATTATGAAAAGTGGTATTTCAACATAATCTCCTTTGTTGTTAAAAACACTGCATTGGAATAAATAAATATACATTTGTTTCTAAACAAACATACGTGCAAGTAGATTTGTTTTGCTTTTCCTGCATTAGCAATTTTATTATGTTGCAACAAGTTGAGTTTTGTAATTAAAACAAAATTATCAATTTAACTTTGGCAAGATTACGTCGGTCTTCTATTAACGCCCAAGCCGGAACAGTGGTTGTTGTATCCCGCTCACTTGCTCGCTCAAACGGCAGATATCCACCAGTTATACAAGTTTTTACCATACGCGTGTTCCATCCTCGTTACGAATCAAATTTGTTACGTGTGGGTATATTCGGCTATACCAAATCCGTGATTTCATTCTCTCTCGTGATTTCATTGCACGTTTAATAGAATTAATTGTTTCTATATCTGTGCATGCCAAATACATACAAGCAATTGACGTGGTATAATCGGATACAATTTTTAATAAATTCGCATGTTTTATTGATATTTTAAATGTAAATTATTTAATTATATACATTGTTGTAAACTAGGGATAAAATGTGCACAGCGTCTGGAAGTTATCTTTTTTCAACCGATTTTTTTTTTATTTTTCTGCATATTTAACTAGAAAAATATAATGGCCCATATTCGGGATTATTAATATTTTAAATGTCACCAAGAATTACATGAGTCACGGTAAACTTCGACGCCATTTAACGAGAATTGAAATTTGCCTTGATAACTTTCCAGTTTGAATCAACATTAAAATAAACAAAATATCCGTCTGTGTGTTACCTAGTAAGTGTCCCATCTAGTAAATTAAATTAAGCTTACTTAAGTTCAGAGTTTAAAGTAAAACTTGTAAGGCTGTTTGGTAAGACATTTAGACTTTTTTCTCGGTATATCAACTTTGTAAAAATTTCAGACATAAAACGCGTGTAAAAATATTTAGTTACAAATGTAGATTATTTATTATAAAATATGTGATTATTGTGCGGCTAACCTTGCACCTAATAGTTTGGTCACAGTGGTAGCACGCTATGATTTTTGCTGTTGTCCGTACACCGGTGCAGGAAGTTGCGTCGCTGTATCGTGATCATGCCGCTTCCAAATCGTTGGTCGATGACGTGCGTTTTATCTAAGTTAAATGAAGTTCCAATGTGGCTCTCCATGTCACGTTTGTATAAATTGTCAAAGCGCTGAGTGCAAATGTTTCATCAGCAGTACACGTGTCATATACTTATTATACTATTTATTTTATATTATATTTCATTATTATACTTATTATAACGGGTACCAATGACTTTTGAAAGTTATGTTTTTTTTAAGCTATCACAGTATTCCAATCAATTTGTTAACAAAAGTGACTTGGACTACCTTATCGGTCTTCACTTCTGTCGGCCACGTTATAGTGTAGTGGTCGGTTGCAAAACCTCATTACATCTTGTCTATTCTGCCTGTAAAATATTCAAAACGGCTGTACACTAGATAGCATCTACTACTTTCCACCTTTCGTTCACCATGAATAATGAATGCCTTACGATTCAATTCAAGCTTTCAATTTCCGTATTAGCACAAAAACTTTACAAAAAAGAACATGACGCGTTTAACCTTCGCAGTGAAGTAGAATTAGGGTGAGGTACGGGCGCGATGGCAGCGCTCGGCCGCCGTCTCGTATGACGAATACCCTGTTAAGTAACATTTGAAAAAGCGAAATCTTCGATCGCGTAACGCTTTCAATACTTATCAACTTTCACTGAATTCGTTTTCACTAGCCGCGGCTGAAAGACATTTACTGTTTAATGCGTTATTTAAATATTTCACATTTGTTTAAACTTGTCACCTTTTCACAAGAAAACGTTTCCCTATTGTGCAAATAATGAATACCTATTAAATTTTATAAAGCATAAATAGACTGTTAAATATTAAACAGGCCCTAGTTAAAGACCCCAAAATTTGGCGAATATTTATTACAGTGGTCACGCTTATGGAGCGTTGTTATTCCGAACATTATTATTTCAAGGTTGCGCGGCTGGCCGTCGCAGTGAGGTTGCGTCGTGGGGCTCCTCGGTAGGCGTCGCTTAACTGGTATCTCCGTCCCTCTTGCGCATTAGCCTACAACCTATACTGCACTTGGCATTCGATATGTGTATCGTCGACTTACACATATAACTCGATATTCTTCGATACGACATACATTATGATTGTACACATATAATGTAATAGCTTGTTTTGATAACGTTCGGGTTAATAGTAAATCACTGCACGAACAAAAACCTACATACACACCAGCGAGCAAATTTATTTAACAGTAAACATGACTCACACGGTAACAACATTAATTTGCACAATAATAATTATTTTAGGACTACAAAACAATAATATTAGTTGTAATTTTGTTTCGTTTTGATTTTTAAGTACCCTTCCTAAACCTTGGTAATTTAATTAATGACGCTTAAAATGTTAATTATACAAACAATTAACAATGTCACCTGTCAATGAACGCTTTTTCTGCTTTGTATTATTTTCATATGAACATGTAATAGTTATAGTGGATCTGATGACGAAGATGAGGAATGATCAAAGTAACAATATAAATCGTCGTTGCCTTTCATATAACTTCGTTTACTGTTCGGTTATTTCTCATATATCATTTGTCTAAGTTACGATGAGCATTACTTTATTAAAACGATATTTGTTTGCTGGTTCTGTAGAATTGAATCCTGTGAACTCCAACCGGGAGACACATGGAGGGGGATGCAAGGCAAGATGAGCGTGACCACGCCGGTTAAGAAGATAAGAAAAAAGTCAGACAATAAGCCACAATCGCAAATGTACGTATTATGCGTTCTGAGATTATGAGTTCATTTATAAAGGTTAGGAATAACTTAATTTTTCTATTACATTGTAATATAACAACTTACAAAAAGTTGGCTTGGGTACTTGTATACAAAGATATATATAAGATGTTGCATAATCTAGATATACAAATTTAATATTTTTTTTTAATAAATTAAAATATGTAAACCTTACATATTTTAATTTATTAAATGTTTATCCATCGAAGAATATTTTTTTTATCCTGAGGAATACGTTTGTTATGCTTAGTCACTTTGCATAATTAATATTTGTACGTGACTTATTACTTGTTAAATTGTTTAAAAGCTGGACTAGCATGCCCAATGACCGCTACTTCACCCCGCGAGCCACCGGTTTTATGTGCCGCCGCCGCCTGTACGGTCCCATCGCGCACAATACCGCCGCATTATTTGGTGATTAGAGTTACATAACATCCTGGACGATTTAGACGACGCCACAACCATCGCTTAGGATAGGTCATAACTAATTCACAGCTAAACGGACTGGCCTCGTCGATGAGGAGGGAAAATATACTACACCTTGTTTCATTGCAAGATATGATCGTTGTAAACAAACAAACGTCATTTACCATGCATGGCGGCCATTACACTTTTTATACTTTCATAGGAAATATAATTTTGTGGAAATCGTGAGGTAAAGTGAAGTGAAATTGTGTAATATGAATAGCTAGTAATGTTATAAGGTAATATGAGATATTTTGGAATTTACGAGTTTTTAAGTAAAAACCTTTGCTTACAAAAACCACATCTTGCTGTGAATCAAGGTACAATATGCACAAGTATGCGAAACCGTCGTACCATGGACTGATTCTTTCCTATTAACTTAAAGCGATGCTGAATTTTTTTTCTCCGTTTTCTCACAGCTAATACTTTATGGAGGGTGGAGGTGGCACTTTGTATGCACAAATTGTTTTAACCTATAATCTTTCACTCTGAAGCTGTTGTCTAGTGCCGCCATTTTAGAGTTTGAATCTTAAACGCGGAATGAGTAAAACAGCCTGTGCCGAAGCTTGCTATTGGAAGCATGCAAATCAAACTATTTTCGCCACTTATAAAGGGCAGTCCTCCTACGCCTAGTTTAGTGCTGAGTTACTTTTAAAGACGTATTATGGATTTTAATGAAAACAGTTGTTACGCGTGGAAAACAATCCTTGTACTGTTTTTACACATACTCATTACTTATTTATAATTTTGCCTACATTAACTCCACTATTTTAGTTGCAGATATTTTGTTTTATGTCTTACATTATAAAGAGCTGCCGGTAACTACATAGTGCTGAATAAAATGGTTTCTTTTGAAATTGAAACGCATAACACGTTTTTAAGTAATATTACTTTTCACTTACTATTTAGCGACCTTCGAAACATGTATTTATTTCACTTTTTAATAAATTAGTGGAAAATTGTTCGTAAAATTTTTATATACATATATCATGGGGCGGGTGCTGTTCCACTTCGTCCATAAGATGACGCAATTTGAGTTTAAGAAGTGTGGGAAATTAAAATTTTTAATGACTTGCATGAAGTAAGAAAATGTAGGAGATAGTAGTAGCAGCATTTAATATGTGATTCAGGAGTTCCAGCGTAGCGGGTGTTTGGAGTTCCGTATGTGACTTTATTGTTTCCGCGACTTCGTCCGCTTTAATTTCAATAAAAATGGGTTTTAATCTCGAAAAATTAATAAAACTTAACTTAGTAGTTGCTACAACCACGTGCAAACATCATCTGTAGCGCATGATTTTATTTACTATTTCGTGGGTTTTTTTTACTTGATTCTGTTGAACCTTGGTTCTTTTGTGCAAATTAAATTAGTCTTAGTTTTTCCTTATAATACAAGTACTAACCAGTAAAACTTCTATCAAAATCGGTCCAGCCGTTTTTTTATTTGGAGATTAGCCAGAACAGACAGACAAACAACAGGTTAAAATAATGTTTGTTGTCCCTGCCCTATTCCCTCCCGCTTTATATGCTGTCGGTACAACAGGTCTTCTAAGTCGATCTATCATCCGTAATTTCAATCGTCACTCTCTCAATCATGTCACCTTTCATGTAATCAGTCCATCTCTTCTTAGGCCTAACCCTACCGACATACCCCCCTCCATACTCATGACGAAAACTCTCCTGGTTGTCCCATTGTTTCCTCCTCAAAACATGCTCGTATAATGCTTTCGCTTCTTAATTTATCTATCAGTGGTGCTACTTTTAAGCTTCCCCTCATATACTAGCATTCAGTGTAATTTTTTTTTGATACTTGAAACAGACACTTTAATTTTTTATTTATCAGATACTCGTTGTAAAGCCCCGTCTAATGGCAGATCCTGAGAACTAAATGCCTACTTCTTAGCCATAACGAACGACATACGTTTGAGAATCCTGTAAAGAGCGTATACATTAAGTCGGAAGTTTTTCCTTCATTATATCCTTTTTTTATTTACGGCATCGTGAGTTGCTCATCGTGAGTGAGTTTTTTTTTAATTAAATATATGCAGGTATCCATCTATTAATATTGGTATACACATAATATGGATATATACATCTCTGAATATCAAAAACAATTACATCCCACGGGAACCGTACATTTTTCCGAGATATGTTGATGGTTATTCCAGATTAAATCTCTGTGCCTAATTTCATCCAGAACCGTTAAGCCATTTTGGCGTGAAGGAACAACAAACATCCATACATCGATCCAAACTTTCGCTTTTGTACTATTAGATTAAAACGTCATCCACCGCGTGACACAGCGAAAACACTATAATATCGTAAACCTAATGTTTCAGGGCTTCAGCGTATATCTATGAAATTATGTATGAGGTCGCGGAATTCATGATTGTCATTCCACAATTGTCGTGATCCTTTTAACAAAATTTTGTTAAAAAGTTTTTAGTTACAGCTCTTGTAGACGTCCTTTTTCGCCGGACGTCGGACCGTGGCTTTTGGCGGATTTGTGTATCCATACCTGATACCGATGCGTCGACCAATTTACGCCGAATGCACTACCGAACCGTTATCCGGTGAGAAAAATTGAATCCTACAAGCGCTCTTAGGGTGCAGAGTGGGACGTGGATTGGCGAAAACCGGAAAGAGTGGTGGTACAGTGATGAGTCCTACTTCCAACAGTGGATTGGTACAGGTTGATGATATGAAACATCCGAAAAATATTAACGGAATTCTCACAAGAAAGTATTAATATAAAAATATATAGCAATAATAAAATCTGCGAACGTATTACAGTAGATATGTACATTCTGCTCGTTTTTTCTGTAATAGGGTAATAAATAGTTCTCGACTCTCGACACAGCGAGAGTTTTTAAAATGTAAAATTCTTTGAAACCTAAACTCATGGTAAATTTTCAAACGTTATTTGAATATTTATTTCATTGATCGGGTTAAACTAAGAGATTTTGTTGACAATTAAAAGCAGTTGAGGATAAAAAATTACAAAAACATTCAACAATACAAAAAAAAATAAACCAATTGATGTCCAAATTAACAAAAAAAAATATTTTTCATTTTTTTGTTAATTTGGACATCAATAATTAAATCAATGGACATCCACTGTTAGGTCTCCTTGTAGGATTGGGTACCGCAAAGATCTGGATCTTGGTCCAGTCCATTTGAATTTTCCAACCTTGACCTAATCGACAAATCGTCGTGGGAGGTCGGGCTACCTACGCTTAGTAGCCCCGTACATACGCATGCATACCCGCCATTCTTGGATAATGTGATCATCCGTTTTGACATCGAAATTGACTGTTACAATATTATGTGCGCACGTCCTAAACATTTTGATGTGTATAATAAATTTATGATCATAATTTGGCTGTTATTTAAGAACTGATTTTATGCATTTTATATAAAGATCTAATACGTCCGCATTGTACAATAATTAAAACCAAGCATAATGATAATTTTAAAAAAATAGTTCAAATAATAATGCGGTACGAAAGTTAAACGTATTAAAACATTACGTGAGACCTCAGAAATATTTTCATTTTTGTTCTACCCATCACGTCTCACAAATATATTATTGGACATAACCAAGGTAAGTTTAGGTTTTATAGTCGCTTGGCTGTGTGTTGGTGAACGCATCAGGTCCTATAAATACAAAGGAATGCGCTGCTGCCATTACCTGTAGTCCTCATTATTTGCGGAAGATCAGGATAGGTAATAAAGTGAATCCGCGAAACACAGGAGAACATTTAATTTGTATAATATTTAACCAAGTAGATCTTCTAACGCGTATATATACGCTCACGCCCCTAAGCCAGCGGTGTAGGCAGAGATTACGGATTTCCAGTTGTCACGGTCCTGGCACACCTCTCTCGTCTCTTCCACATTCTTCATCTCTTACATCTACACATACATGCTCGACGGTTACGGGTACTCTTAATACCGCTTCTTTAGTATACAACTAATCTGGTCGGTCGGACTCACTTTCGCAACATAAATTTCTCTTGCCAATCTCCTTGCATTCATGCTCTCGACATGCCCGAACCCACCGAAAACAAATTTAAACGTTTAATTTTTCGTGTAAATTCTTTTTCATCAACAAAAGTCGTCACATGGACTTCAATTAGCAGGATGCTGTTAGTTATGAGCGATACTCGTGAAAGTATACATGTATCACGCGATGAATCAGCTCCCATCTTTATTAATGAATTTAAGTTTCTGTCGGCTTGTCACACACAGTACCACAGGCTTAAATCAAATATTCGTTATTCTTGCGTGCATGGAGAATGAAATGCACTTAGCTAATAGTTTAATGTTTTGTCTTCTTAAACTACGGTTCAAATTTCTTGTGCGTTTATTGCAACCACGCACAAAAGATGATCTCAATCTTTGGCTACTTTAAATTAGATTGCATTTTTTTTCGCTGAATGATGTCATTGCGTCGTTCGTTATAGTGCCGTAAGTATTTATAAACTAGCGGACGCACTCGCTTATATTTATTTAGATTTAGGTTTTTGATGACGATTAGATGAGGGTTTACATCCAATGTCAATCTGCTTACAATTACTTCGAACTTCGACTTTTTAACATACATTTATCTTTTTATCGATATGGCATCACTTTTCATACTATTTCTTTTATTCCTGTTCTAAGATTTCCTACTGTCTAAATCTGAACCATATGACATAACAATGCTATTGGGCCTACTTTACTACTTACTTTCAGTATCACTGTCAATTGTTTACTGCACTTCAAAACTATGCAATGATCTTTTCTCACATTTCATAAAGTCGCTTGTTATCGTACACTTGTTATAATTTGTTCGGCTGTTACTTTCGTATCGAACGATAAATATAGATTAGATAGTTCGAAAAAGTAAACTACTCATTACACTGCGTGTTTTTTTTTCGTTGAAATTATCTTTATAAAAATACAGGGATGACCCACGGCGATACCACATCCAGGCGAAGTACCTTAAATAGTGTATATGTATAGATAAGAAGGAATATTTTACTTAAATTAGACTTCATTTTAATTTTATAAACAATTAAAAAATGCCGACCTGAGCGGAGAATCAAACCCGCAGGATTGTGAAAAAATAAAATATACGTTTATTTAAACACCGATGGGATGGGTTGCTATTAAGAAGTGTTTCTCTCTGAATAACATAGTATTTTAGATGTAAAGAAGACCATGGAATTACTAAAAGTGTGGAAATTTTTACACTGCAGAATTGCTCACTTTTTAAGCATTTGATAAATTAATTCAGTTTAAATATAATTTAATAATTATAATCACTTAATATTATGTCACTGACAATTATTGACATAAAATACACTATTTTTGGTGAATAAACAACTATATTAAAATACGTTATGTTGCAGTTCAACGTAATTTTTAACCGACTTTAAAGGAGGTAGGAGGTTATAAAAACGGTGGGTTTTTTTTAATGTATGTACATCGATTACTCTTTTTTTGTTCAACAGCTAGTGCTCGCCATTTGGTCCCATTTTCATTTTCAAGATCCGACCAGTAATTTTTGAGTTATTCTTAATAATGCATAATATGACAACGCTGAGTTTTACTTTCTTGGTTTACGTAGGCAAAACTATAGGAATTACAATAAAATGATGTATGAAATATTTGTAGCTCTTTAAATAAACTAAATAAAAGTCCGCGATGACATATATCTATCTTGTATGGTTGTCTCACAATAACCATTTTTTTTTTCTTAGGAATCATTATTTAAAACGCATACGCCACGTACTACGCTATTATTCGTGTTCGGTATGAATCCTTATCCATGTAAATGTGTTAATTATGAAGATAATTTAATGTAGATTATAATTGCCCTTTAAACTATATCATTCTGCATAATAGTTTATAAGATATCAAGAGATTAAACCACAAAGTAAGTAAAAACTACATGCAAGTGATTTCAAAAGCCGCGCAGTAGAGGGCTAGGCTTAGCTATGTGTTTAGTACTACGTACTTTTGTTTGTTTTCATGTATTATGGACACAAAAAAGTTAAAAAAAACCGACTTCAAAAACTAAAAAGTACAAAATAACTTAATAAAGAATTAATTGAATACACCTCTTATACAAACCTAATACCTTTAATATTCATAAAATACTATTATTTGTATGTGCTACCTATTAAAAGGTTTGAAGTCGGTGCTAGTATTGTTTATATTCACATTTCGTGGGCGCCTTTCCCGTTCAAATTAGAGGTTGCTTAAAAACTGAATGCATTTCAAATTCTTTTTAAAATTGAAATGAAGTTGCATTTAAATAAAACTTCCCATCTACAATATTTAAGGTACTTCGCCTAGATGTGGCATCTCCGTGGCTGGACCGATTTTGATGAAATTTTCTTTGTGTGTTTAAGTGAGATGGTTTCGATTAACAATTAGACCCGGTAGGTGGTGGCGCTGCCATCGGGTTCCAGAAGGTTTTTTTAACTGTGAGGTTGAATAAAGAAACAACGCTAGGTTAACCTGCTAACAGCAGTCAAGACAACGTCTGGTGAGATGCATTAAGACGTTTTGTATGGTAACTAGAGCGTGGTTCGTCTGTCAAGGCGTATGTGTAAGCCTATAGTGTAATTATCACAGCATACTATGTGATTAGTGTTAGATACCACTTATGTCTTTTAATACAGAAAAGCAATCTTACGATAATATTTCTCTAAGAGGTTGGTCATAGATACAGAAAAATCTGATTTTTACCTAAGTCTATTTGGTGTATTAACAGGTAAATTGAGTCGATGCTAATGCTTCATCGCATGTAAACTCCTATATTTCATCGACAGTTTCCTGACGCCACGGCTGAATATAGCAAAAGCCATCTTAAGTTGCTACTTAAGATCATGGACAAGTAATTTTATTGTTTTCTTCTTTTATTTTTGCGTTATCCTGTTTTATATTGTTGAGTTAGCCTGTTAGTTGTTAAATGAAATTATTAATGACTACGCTACGTTAGATTATAAATTTTGCACTTAATATGTTGGCTTTTTACTAAATAAAAAATAGTTGCGTGTACTTATGTTCGCGTGTGAGAAGTTATACTTCTTGGGCATCATTAAAAATAATTTTTAATTGCATACAAATATTTATAATGAAATATTTATATAATTTATATAAATAAACAATACATCGGATACTTAACCTCAATTATATTGGAGCATTTGAAAAAGTATATAAGCACAATTTTGTGCACTAACATTTACGAATAGTAAATAATATTAAATTTCTACTGAATATAATTTATTAGCACATATATAATTCGCACTTATAAACTAAAACACGTCTATAAATACTATAAATTTAAAATTTAAAAACTGTAATCGTGATGTAGCTTTTTTTCGAGACTTAGGCAGCTTCAGCCTTTTACTTTTGTGTTACAGTAATGCGCTTAAATTTCACTCTTATCATTTTTTCATAACACGCCTAAAGAAGTTGTCTTTAGAATTTCAAAAATAGCGTGTAAAGAGATGTACGTTATTAAGCCTACACCGCGCCATACAGTACGAGGTGGCCAATGGGGAGCGTGTCTTACGCATCAGTTATCGACGCGAAGCGCACACGCTCTTGCATAATGTGCCGCTAACATTATGCATTCATAGCCGAGATTGAAATTACGCTTATTATGTTTTAAGGGCATTTAAGTTATTGCAGTCACGTGCAATTTCTCTATTCTTGGACAAATTATGTCATCTCTAATTGATGCGATTTCGCTGTCTTTTGCGTTTATAAAGACAATTGACGGGCGTGTTGACGTGGTTAGTAAGATACTTGGCTTTCACTCCGCAGGTCGTGGGTTCGATTCCCACCCAAGACAGACATTTGTTTGCATGAACTTGTCTGATTGTCCAGAGTCTGGGCGTAAATATATATTTAAGTATGTATTTACAAAATAAAAGTGGTATATCAGTTATCTGGTTGCCATAGTACAAGCTCTGCTTAATTTGGGATCAGATGGCCGCGTGTGAATAATGTCCCAGGATACTATAGTTGGACTATTTTAACAGATCACATTTGATACTTATCAAAATTCAAAAACTTAACCTTGTAACAGCCGACATACGATATTATTTCTTTCTTTCAAAATTAGAACTACACAATGGCGTAACTTTCTCATTTAAAAACGTATTTATTGAAATAATGACAAAAGAAGGCAATTTTACGATTTACTCCGACTAATAAACCGTTCTAAATAAAATAAACATTTTTTTGTCCAAATAATGTAATGTAATAAATGAACATTTTTATCGTGGACTCACACTCCCGAAAACATTCACATAAAACATATTATCATCTCAGTTTTTTTTTTCAAAGAAAAGAGAAAGCTTATATCGATACACGATTTTACACCAGTAACCCACGGTTACAAGATTACGATGGTGAACCGTTTTTCTTTTTGATGGATAGGGATGTTAGCCAAATAATCAAAAGATTTGATCAGTGTATAAGTTAAATTGAATGCAATAATTACTCGTGAAGGAATATTGTACCTTAAATAATTAATCATATTGTGATTATAATATTTCATATTATTCTCTCCATCATTACATCATCATATCCATGTTCATAAACAAAAAAAACATTTTTTAAGTTAAACTAAACTTTTTATTATTTGATTTTAATGCATATTGCAATTGATATAAATAATAAAAATTACAGCTATAAGTATTTTTTCACAATTACTTATTCAATTCCCAGATATCATGGTTACAAAGACATTATAATTATATATATATATAATTCAATTAATATATGGATAACAAAATCTACCTCAAATTGCAAGCAATTAATAACATAAATAAAAAGACGTTTAAAAATCTAACACAAATTTTAAATCATCAATAAAAAAAAACAATGTAAAATTCCTAGACACTATAAAAAACCTTCTTGGTAAGCCAAAGACTAGATCTAGTTTTAAAAGACGTAAGGCTGGTAGCCGCTGGGACATGATCCGGCAAGCGGTTGTAGACGGCGGGCCCCATGACGTTGCGACGTCTTCTCGGTCCTCGCTAATCTGTGCGCCGCCAGTGCCAGCTTGTTCACGCCGCGAGTCACCATTCTACTTCTGCCAGTTTCTTTGTGCGTTTTAAAAGTAGAAAGCATTTGCTGCGTGATTAGCGCCACCTGGAAAATAACTACCGACGGCAATGTTTAAATTCTGTGCGTGATGAATAACGAATTTGCTGAGTTCGAGGTACTGTAGCTATTGCCCTAACTGCGCATTTTTGCATACTGAATGCCCGTTCTCTGTCAGCCGCTCGGCGCCCTACGGGAGAAGTGAGTGTACGGTCGCACTGTAGCAGGTACGGACAACATCGGTGGAGACGACTCGCGACAGTTTACTTGTATCTGAGGAAACAGTATATCTTATTATATAAAAAGAGCAGTTCTTTATATAAAAAGGTATACTAAAAAACGCAAATTTTCACGAAAAGAATAAAACTAATTCTCTATCCTATTATAATGGCTTAATAGCGCCCTCTATATGTGGAATTTTGATGTGTGACAATTGTCAATAATGTAAAAATATACAAAATTGATGAAACTTCGAACTAGAGATCGCCCAGTGGTCAAAATTCGACCATAAATCCATTTAGTTTGTATTATCTTTTATGTACATAATGTATGAATATTTTATTCCTGTGTAAGTAAAAGTGTATTAATTATTTTATTTAATACACTTCTACGTGCGCCCAATATTTTTGAAATGTTCTCGATGTTTTCTCGTCACGTATTAATAACTATAGATAGGTGTATATATTCTATAGGTTATTATATTGTATATTTATTTCTTTGGCATGTTAATTTATCTTTAAATATTCATCGTTAAATTATTTTAAATTATATTTTTTTAATAAAATGGGGTAGAAAGATCAATTTACTACAGCCCCTACTTAATGCTACAAAAATAACAGAAAACCGCTCAGGTACACTGGAACAACCGCCATTCACGTTACCGACGTGCGGTTGACCTGCGCAGGCAAACCTGTACAGGTAACCTCTCCGGTAGATTCTAGCGTGTATAGCTTACCTTATACTCATACTTAACCACCGGTCAAAAGTGTTCTACAGACAGTGACAGCAACATTCACACATGTCAAATAGTGTTAGAAGGAGAGCGTAATTAAAATAATACGAAATAAGAGGACAGTTACTGTTGTCACTTAAGCGTAAATTTAAAAACACGACGTAAGTTAAAGAAAAAGTGTCCCAATTGACGCTTTCAAGTCTTCACTTTCCGACCGTTAATGGCATATATTTCTAATATATAATTTTAATAATGTGTTTTGTAATGTTATTTAGACTTGAATGTCTTCTGAAAACACGATCTCACGATGACAGTTACTCCTTTCGTCCTGTTCAAACCTATAGTTGACCTGGCCGATAAAACAATAATGTTCACGTTTATTTAGTATCATCACTTTCCGGAGAAAAGAGGTCACATTTAAAGACTCCTACATATTGGTTTTGGTGCATCATATTTTTATTCTTTCTTTCATTAACAGGATTTAGATTCCAATTTTGTTATCTATCCAACTATTGTCAAGAGATCGTTTTTTCTTTATCTTTTATGTCTATTAGACTTGAACGTAGTTATATTATTCTGTATATTGTTAGAATTTTTATTTCAGAAATTATCAGCGATAAACATTTTCTGTAGATTTCTTACTCGGTGAGTGATTAGTCATTGTGATGTGCTTGGGCAAGTTTGTGACAATATAAAAAAACATCGTCCTCTCCATTTTCCTTATCTAATCTACGGCACTGTTGCTTAACGTTTTGTAACGCCGCAGTTGCGGTTGCTACACCGCTTCAATCCAATTCACAATCTGTGCTACTGCTGTTGTTCACCAACTCTTTTCATAACGCCTTGATAGTGCAAACACGTTATAAAAACATTTTATTTTGTTCATTTCTACAAGTTCTTAAGTCCTCAGTAAATGTATTCAGATTGGTATGTTCATAAATAAACGATTTTTAATATAGAGTATAATTTGTAAATATTTTACCTAATTGTCATAATTTCAAAAATTAATTGCCATAACTTTAAGCTGTTTTAAAAATGTACGAGGTATGTCCAACTTCAAAGTAACCGTTATCGTAATGTACCGATAATTCCTAGCTACTACTAGCCTATCCCGATCCGGGTAAGAAATAAGATCGATATTATGTAATAGAATCTATTGCGTTTCAGAAAAGTGATAGAAGCTCTTTATTTCAGAAATAAGTGTCACAACGAAAAAAGGCGGCGGGAGCTGGAAAACGAGACCATAAATCAGCTCGAGGAGCTTCTGGGCACCTGCTTGGCGGAGTTGAAGCAGCCCGA
>JWHW01057590.1:26183-36590 GCA_000931545.1 Papilio glaucus
AATGTTACTACGTACATAGAATTTGTTGTGTTTTGATTTATATGCACTTTTACATTTTGATTGTTTCTCTTCAGGCACTGAAACATTACACTAGCAGTCTGGGCTGGGTCTTATTGGAAATAAATTTTAACGGGGAAATTGAATGCGTGACGGAAAATATAAAGGATCTCATCAATTTCGACAGAACTAAACTGTACAAGAAATCCATCTTTTCACTTCTACACGCTGGCGATCATGCAAAATTGAAACCTTTACTGAGGAATGCGCAAACATTCGCTTGGGACTCGGGGAGCATTGATAAATTTCAAGCTATACAAGTTCGACTTCTTATCAAAAGTCTAAATGCAGATGACGCTACTGGGTATGTATCGATTGAGAAAGGTAAGTGAACGACGCGGTAGTTTGTTCACTTGAAAATTATACCAACTATCAGCATATGATAGCTTAATGGAATAATACACATTACAAAATTAAACAAATAGATTTAAACTTAAGATACAACTAGTTGTGTCCCGCGGTTTCACTCGCCCTGCAATTCTACATAAACGATATTACCTACTACTACTACCGTAACCTCATCACCACCCTGACCATTTCCCGCCCGCGTATGAGGGGTATGCCACACACAGTATGCCCGTAGCACAGTTAAACAATCACTTATGATTGTATACAGATCGTAGGCCATACTGCATAGGTTCTGGCTACAGTTTTTACGGCCTAACGCCAACCCTCCTCGGGAATAAGAAGCTGTTAACGTAACCTAACTAAATATTTTACATAAGAATAAATACGTTATTTCTAAAATCGTCTATATACGTACAAATACTGCGTTACCAAATATAGCTATTACCATTACCAAGGAGTGTCGTGCGTCTCTGAAGTACGTACGTGTCTAGCGGATACTTGCAAAATCTCCGAAACTGTCCTATTTTGAAATTTATATAAACTTTCAATCATCATCATTTTAAAGATCATTATATATAGTTAACTAAAATTTCAACCTGTTCAACTAAACAGCTATTTTATAGCATTTTTATCGAACAAATGTTTGACATGGTTCTTCAAATTGATATAACTTTTTTATTTATAAACCGATTGAGATAAAACAAACACTAAATGTTAAATGACCGAAACCGCACACAAATCAGTTAAACCGTTTCTGAGGTTAGCGGTAACAAACGCACAGAAGACAAAAATTGTAATAATCATTGTTTTGAGTTTTATTGCGTTTATGAAGGCCCCCAATGATAGTTTTTCTCAAATATCTTCCATGAACAGATAGCGGTCAGTTACATTTTTATTATATGTAAAGATATTTTGAAAAAATAATTCCAGCCTTTTCTTAATATTCTCAATATTCGCTATAAAAACTGACCACTTTTGGTCTATCTATTATCCTAAATGTTACAATTTCCGAGCAACGTGAAGCAAACGGCTCAATTAAGCAGAAACCAATGGTATTATTGAACGGAGCTTCTTGCAACACTGGGAATATTACATGTATCAGTAGATGAACAAACGGCGTTTATATTCTTTGACAAACAATACAAAGGATACATTTCTAGGTAACATAGAAATAGCTGCATCCGTTCACGTAGTTGCCGTAGATTAAAGTCTATAACTATAAATAGTACAGACCTGAAATTGGTGTTTAGTGCAATTAATTGAATTTTGGTTTGATTTAGAAATTTATAACTAGGCGTTCGGCTGTAAACAATGTTATGATAAAACCTCCATGTAATAATGAAAAATATTTCGATAACTTTTTGTACTATGCATCAACCACCCAATAGCAAAAAATGTTCTTACGCATAGACGTATAAATTCTGATAAAAGCTGATTCATTTATATTAGTATTATAATGACTTACATAAGTAGCGCGGATCCAAATGGTTGAATCACCAAGAACACGTATGAAAATAGAGGCATATAACTGAGAGGAGCGTGTCAGGCGACATGTACAGATGAAATACAAAATGAATGTATAAACGAAAGTGTGTAATGTTAGAAGGAAAGAACTTTGTTAATCAGCTCTGCTGGACTCTCTGGTCCGAGCATTGCAACAAAGATCGGTCGTTTAGTGCCCTTTGCTCTGCCAGATATACCCATGCATGCTGTAAATATTGGTACAACTTGAATATAGACGACAAATGCCTAGAGAAACAGTATTGGAGTGTGAGAAAGAGCGATGAAAACGTGGAATATAAGGGTTCCAATTTCAGCAGGCTGGTGGACGCTGTGATCCACGCTGCGCCGGTACGCGGCTCGTGCTCGGAGGAGGCCGGCTCCGTCATGTGCGTCATCCGGCGCTGCGAGGACGCGTCGGCCGCACTTCTTCCTGTCGACGGCGGCCCGCCCGCCATCACTAACAAACTCCCAGAGAATATTATCTTCAGACTAGACTGCAACTTCACTATCTTATGTAAGTCTTTCCCTCTTATTGTGTTATTCAGTCATCTTGAAAAACATTGAATACTTTACCATTTCTTCTATGATTTCAGCTTGCGATTTAAGTGGAGTGGAAAATTGTATAAACTCTCCTCTCTCTCTTGTGGGTGCTTATTATTTGGAACTAGTCGATAGCAGTGATCGTATTCGCGTAGCCGCGCATTTACAAGAGGCCCTGCGTCGTCCCGGACCTCCAGTGGTGAGTGCGCCTTTTCGGTTACGCGTCGCGGCCGATAAACCTTCCTTTAGAGTCAGTGCTCAATCACGCCTCTTTAAGGCGAAGCCGACCTCGGTCGAAACCGACTTTATAATGTCGACGCACACCGTGCTTGAAGAAGAAGAAGCGGGCCTTTTGGATGTCGCCGGTTCCAGGCCACCCGTCGGCGGGCCCCTGATGACGTCCGTTGCAAATGGAGAGTCGTCCGGCTGCGAGACGCGATATCGCTCCCCTATGAGTCCTACGGATGGGCAGTTTTCTATTAACGACTTTGATCTCGAACCTTGGAACACGGGCTTTCAAATCGGAGAAATGTCCTGTGAAGATACAAAAGAACGAAAAGAGGTGATAAGAGAAGATTCGAGCACCCCGCCGACGCTTCGTATACCGCCGCCATCCAACGAAGGCTCACAATCCTCCGTCCCGGGCGATGAGCACAATCGTCTTCGTAGCTTGCTCAGTAAAAAAACCGGCGTATCCGATTCTGTGAACTCGAACAATCGTATCCTAAAAGATCTGCTCAACAAAAACGAGGACGAGGATGCCACAAGCAGCGAGACGTCGGCGCCACAAACCCCGAACCCGCCGCTAAGGCCCAAAACTCCGCTGACGCCACAGACGCCGGGCGCGGCGCTGTCGCCGATGCACACCGCCCAAGCGCACGTGCGGTCGCTTGCGCCCCATGGGTCCCACACGCCGCTCCCGCCGCAGACGTCGCACGCTGTCCACACCTCGCACGCCACTCACGCGCCGCACGCACAACATGCGTCGCACGTGCAGCATGCGTCGCATGTACAGCACCAGCCCTCGCCACACAACATGCAACCACATCATAGCAACTCGGAGGTTTTACTCAGGGTACGTAAATTGTATCTTCATAGCTATAACGGTGGATAAAAAACTCTGTTCAAATATTTTTGTAACTCTTTATATATGTTATAGATATTGAAAGAAAAATCCGACGAAGACAATGAGGAAAATCGAAGAAATGCTTCTGATAGCACTCGTGGAACGTCACAACCGTGCGCATTGCTCTCTCAGTTACTTTCGCCTAGCAATGGGCCCTCGGGTAACGGTCGATCTCAGGATACCAGTGATAGCTACCTCGAAAGAATTGGAATGAAGCGAAAGTATGAAGAGACTAAGACACCTACTAACGTCAAGAGAGCTACGCCTGATAACCAGCAGGTAATGTCACCTTCTTATTTCATGTATCACTCGTACAACATTTAAAGATGTTTGATATTTATTTTTATTTTTTATTTTATTAGGGTAAACAAACAGTGTCACAGAAATATATAGTAACTTAAAATATAAACACATACACATAAGACAGCTTAACTGTGACACCAACAGCATTTACCACAATTAGACATTATACGCAAGTGTCACGCATAAATATTCTATGTATTTGAAACGTACATATAATATTCTCTATCTATTCAGTATTTTAATGATTTGTTTTTTAAAAATACTCGGTCAAGTTGCCATAATATCTGCTCTACTGAAAGTTTGGTTGTACTCATGAACCATTCGATATAACGGTGAACGTTTTCCGACATTGATCCGGCAACAATTTGTCGCAAACAGTTGACACGGCTTACGACAATGCGTCCTAGACGGTACTCTATAACATATCTTATGTATTAAGGGCGAGCAATCGAATCTGTTATGACAAAGGTCATATAGTAACATAACTTCAAGTTATTTACGTCTTGATTCTAGAGTCAAGAGATTATAATTTTTAAGAAATTCTTTATAGGATAACATAGAATTGGTACATTTATAACATGGTTGAATACTGGTAAATAGGTGACATCGAGCGCCGTGCCGGTTGCATCGTCTGCGGCCTCGTCTACCGCTGCCAGCCCCGCTACGAGTAGTAGCAACGCGCAGCGTCCTCTCCGGCTGAAAAATCAAATACTTGTGGCGCTTCTGGAGCAAGCCACTCCATTCCCTACCCCGAACCTACGCGGCTACGAGGCAGTGCCTCGGCCCAGGCTGCCGCAGATACAGCAGCATCAGCATCATCATTCCACCTTACCGAATATGATAACTCCACAGTAAGTATATCAAATGCTTTTTACGTCCTGCAAATGAGATAACTTTGCTATTCTAATAACCAATGCATACAGAATGTTATGCTTTAATGTTTCTGTATTATCAAATGGATAACTACAGTACAATTTCGTTCCATTGTGGCTATTATCTAAAGAATAACTAAAGAATTAATCATATGAGGTATTGTCTATTATAACACTTTATTGAAAGGAAAAATATTTTATATGATTAATTTTTACATATTCCAATACAATTATATTTTCATCTTATGAATTGAAATAAATTACAATATGACCGATTCCCAATGTCGATTTTCTAATAAAATACTAACAAACTCTATTCGGTCTCTCTCTCCCTCTCTCTCTCTCTCTGATTTCTTTGCCCCAGTGGCGAGGATGAATAGGTAAAGGAAGGATTAATATAAAAGCATTAGACTGGTAATAATGGTTTGCAATTCTACAACTACTCAAACTCTACATTTGCGAAAGATTGATTACTTTTGTACATCCAGAGGCTAGCCGCCGCCCATCATGTTCTTATGACTGTTTTGTTATTTTTTATTTATTTCATTGACCACTTGTGAACCCATAGACATCTGCAATATAATAAGAGTTGCAGTTGTGTTGCCTTTAGGTAAGGAATGTAGATAAAATAAAAAGAAAGGGATGAAAAGGGGAAACGGATTATGTGTCCAGCACCTCACTTATCAGATAAAACGCAGAAGCATAAGCCTACTTCACACCAGCCTTCTGTGGGGTAGTGGCAATTCGCCGGTCGAACGCCCCATTCATGCAACGGTTCTCTAGTCTAATATAATGTAATATTTGTTCGTAAAGTAGTCGAGCAAGTAACGTGAACGGTGGAAGCGTGGGTCCGGCGACGACGAGCGTCGGCAGTGGAGGAGTGTCGGGGAACGTAGCCAGCGCCACCTGCACCACGGCCAGCATGACCGTACCGAGCCACCTGCAGATGGTGCTGCAGAGCTCGCGCGCCGGCTATCCGCACTCCCCCACCACTGCGCACTACGCTAACACCGCACCCCATCACGTCTACAACAGTCAGCCTTCGTAAGTATTACCAATATTTCTAACAGAGTTTATAATTACTGCAGCTCGGCTTGCTGATTCAACCGTTCGGTTTGTGTTTTATATTGATTAGATAGCTTTTAAACTCGGAATAAATAGAAACAAATAACAATGATCAACAATGTATATGTCACCGCCCGATTTTAAGAGTAGGCACATTGTAAATTTTAAACGGTCGGCATATTGTCATTTCAACGAATAATTGACAATTTGTTGTTTCTTTAAATAAAATTATACACAACATTTAATAGTTGCAAAACTAACATTACACAAGTTATTTTTCCCCCACTTATCAACTAGATATAGACGGCACAAACAATTACACAGGTTTCTTATACACTAAAAATGATTTTAACAAAAAACATTGTTGACTCCATTAATAATTATATTTCACTTCTTCGTCTTCAACTTTCAAAATAAATAACAGGTTTTATTTTAGTTCAGTGTGTAAATGTAACGTTACGATAATAATTTAAAATAACATCACAAGAACATTTTGTTTACGTTTAGCAACAGCTTCAACAAAAGAAAATAATCAGCGCGCAAGTACCTACTACCATACTTCGCTCCATTAGAAAATGACTGGAAATTAAACATCATGTTGTCATGATTCGTTCAACTGAGAATGTGCCGACCGTTATGAATTTGCCTAGCCCAATTATAAGGTGTCCACTCTGACAATCGGTCGGTGACATATATAAATGAAGATAGTAAGAAAAAAAATACTAAAAATATAAATCTTGAAATAAATGTAGGCTGCTGATAACTTCTGATAAAACAATTATTGCACATTAAAATATTTTCAACACAAGATGATTGACTCGATTTCTTTATTGTCGTTTCTGTATTATGATTTCGATATAAAAAAATAATTATCATAAATTATTAATAATCACTGCTTTAAATATTAAATATCACAAAACATTAACATTGATTTTATTTAAAAGTACATTTTGCGCGTCGATACAGAAACATCTTGTGGTTGAAACAATAAAATGGATGATTGCTGGGTCCACTGGATGAGGGCTTGGCGATCTATAAAGAGGCATGTGTCCAGCAGTGGACGACCGTCGGCTGAAACGAACAAACGACAGTATGGACGATCATATATCAGTTAAACAGATGTTTAGATTAGGTAGATTAATGGACATGCACATGCACTTAGACGGTCAAGCAGAAGAGATTATTAAATATTTATTAACCATTTCCCAATCAGGTGTTAAAGAGCTTTAATATCTTAAACATTTGCAGAAATGACAATTCCCGAAGTCAAGCCAGTTCCGGCGGCGGAGGCGGAGGCGACAACGATGCGCCCAGTGATTTAATGCTATCGTATATATTGGACGAGGTGATTGAAAACATGCCGTACGCCGAGCGGCCCGCGCCCGATGTCAACGTGCTCATGAACTTGGAGAATCGTCATCTAAGACCGGATTTTGCTGTGAGTACCTAATTCTTCTATTAGTAAAATGTGAAGTAGTTCTGAGTTTTGTGACTAGGGTTTGTTTTCGATCTTTTTAGGTAACGGATCACTCAATCTTTTTGTATTATGTAACCCCTGCTGCTTCATAAAATATCGGCCGAGGAAAAGTTTTTTCCTTGAGAAATTCAAAGAGACTGAAACAGGTGAATCTGAGGCTGCAAGGGCTATATGGGTATCTCCCATTAACACTTCACAACCAAGCTCTCTCAATATTTACCGAGTGGCCAAAGATGTGCGGTCTGGTGTTATCATGAATGAAAAACAACACCCTACCTGTTAGTAAATTCCGGCCGTATTTTCTCTATTAGAAACAGTAGAAATTCGATTCGATGGTTTTGTCCGGCGGTAAAAGCTCACAAGGAACGATCAAACGCTATAGTCTGTGGAGCTTGACTGCTCTTTGACCATGATCTTTTTTTGCACGATCACGTATGTAACATGAGTCGCCATCACCCAAGTGATCAACCTTTTTAAAAACGATTCGGTTTAATTACGTTCCAATAGATAATCGCATATGTGTACACGATTCATTAGATTCCTTGCAGTGAGTTCGTGTGGCAACCAAATTCCGAGCTTTTTTGTACGTCCAGATTTTCTAGTGGTGGTAATAATAAATCATTTTTATCCATTAAAAAAAATCGAAAACCGTAGTCGCTGTCACCAATATTCTTATTGACGCTGTATTAAGTGCACAAACGTCAATAATTGTTTGCGGCTTGGGACGCAATCTTCTCGTGTTTGTAATTTTCTTCAAAATCTATCGAATTACTTCATTAGATTCACTTATTTTGACAGAAAACAATAAAAACGGCGGGAAATCGTTTTACTACTTTGTTTTTAAAATGTCATCTATTTGGTATCAAACCCAGCCAGATACTGACAGTACAACCAAAGGGATTTTTTAAAATTTTTACTTATATAATGCGATGAAAAACCCTAACCATTTTTTATTATTGAATGGAGGAGCGCCGTTCTTTTCAGCTGAAAATTCCTAATTTGTGGTATGAAATAATTTTCCTTATTATGTAAAAATCAAGCAATTTAATAAAAAAAATTATTTATGGTATAATAATACCCACAGTACCTAAGGACATAATTTATTTAATATTTGAGGTGTTTAAAAAAAGTGGGTTGCATGTCTCCTAATCGTCCGCCCCGACTTCGCCCGGGTAGCACTAATTTTGTTGATCCGATTTTCACACAGCTACCAAACTTCATATGCGGAATATACATACATCGCCTTTTATATAAATATCAAATATATTATTTTAAAAAATAAACTTTTCAGGGTATGAAAGAGAAGAGTGCGGTAATCAACGCAATAACTCAAAGTCTCATGCAGTACGAGACGGTTTCAAAAATTCCCGTGTCTACCAGTCCGGGAGCACCTCCGGTGTACTCGGTACAAAGTCCGGTATGTTATACGTGGCCGAGAAGAAAGGTCCATAATCTTTGCTTCCAACCTAAATTAAATATTGCACACACATAATGTTAATTATCAAGCTGTTTTAATGTTTAATGAATTTCTCTGCAGAATCTTAAAACACTTCTTTACAAAAAATCTTTTTGAGTCAAAGCTATTCATTTTAAAAAAAAATCGACACACTAGATGACCATTTTAATAATAATAAGCATGTCATTTTTAATTTGATATTCGAATATAATCTATGTTGTTAATGAAATTACAAATATATCATCATTGATTTTTTATAATTTTTAAAATGATTAAAAAAGGTTTGCATGCCTTTTACGCCTATCACAATCAACAGCACCTTACGTTCAAACGAAAGCAGAAATACATATATGTTTTCATATTCGGATAGTATGCTGAACTAACTTGTATTCTTTGTATTAACAACTAACGAAATAGCCGTAATAGTTTCTTTTTTACATGACAAATAAATGTTTTATTTTGATTCAGATGCCATGTAACATGGGTAGCGGCAACAGCTCGACGTACGGCCTGGGGGCGCGCGGGGAGGACTCGCGCTCACTCGTGGAGCAGCACCGCGTGCGGCTGCTGCACCAGCAGCTCTCGCAGCAGATGCTGGTTTCACCCGAGGCAAGATAATCTATAATATTTTAACCTCATGATAAAAACAGACACTAAAGTCAATCACTCTGCCGTTGGTCTGCTTCACAACTGCATATTTCGTTTTTCTATTTTATGCGTATTTGTAAACATTTATACCCGTAAATATTTATCGATAATTATGTTGTTATGTATTGAAGTTTATTGTACTTAATTACAACATGATCTTTTATATTTAGCGGTATTCATTTGTAATTATAAAAAAGCAATTGTTATGATTAATTTAAGAATGATTATATAATAAATAGCCTTAAAATATGTCGGAGAATAATGTATTGTATTCAAAATACAATATACAATTATGAATATGCTTTACGTTTCTATTTGTGGTTTTGATTGTACTGTGCTTTTCGCAGGCGGCGGAGCAGTCGCAGCCGGACCTCGGCTCCACGATCAACGCGCTGGTCTCCAACGCCACGCCCCCAAACGTCGCACTCACTCGAACGGACTACCATCATGTATATCATCAAAGTAAGTATCTATATAAAACTTTCCATTGAAGACAAGCAAAGAAAGATAAAATAGCTTTAAACAATTATGAAATTTCGACCACTGACCGATAACTAGTGATCATATTAAAATTCGGTTCTAGATTCAAAACGTGATGCATATTTCTGTGCATTTAAATTATTTATGAATGTCGTTCATTTTCAGATCAAATGGGTTCAAACTACGGTACAAATAAAATGCCAACATCTCAACAAAATCCAATGCATACCCGGCAGCTGGGTGTAAGTTCTTTCAATGTTTATTTAAACTATGAAGCCATTAAATGAAAATTAAATGGTTTTGCTTTGAATTAATTTCATTATAAGGGATGTAAAGATCCACTTTGTACGTATTTGTGTCAAAAATTATACTATATATACTAGTCTAAGGTCACTGACTGACTGCATCACTGACTGCATCACTATATCTTTAAATTTAATATGTTTTTTGATATACGTAATATTAAATCAGAAATATTTCGTATGGGCACGTTGCAGAACGCGGGTCCGGGCCCGGGTGCGGGCGGGTACGC
>JWHW01057590.1:42217-76330 GCA_000931545.1 Papilio glaucus
CGCTTCCCCCGGCGCGCCGCACGGCCCCGCTCGGCCCCGCAAGGCCTCGCACGGCCGCCGGCGCGCCATCTAGGTGTCGCTAAGTTCTCTATGCGCTCGGAGAGAAATAATATTGTATGTAAATAACGTGTTACTAAATTATAACTGTTGCTTTAGTGTAAATATTTTGTTACATTATCATCATTGTGTTTTTTTACGTTTTCATTTCTTGTAATTTTTAAGTTATGATTTATTAATTAAAACTTTACAAATATTATTTCATAATTTCTATGATATTTTTTTCATCCTTTTCAATTGTCTTTTTAAAGATATTGGTTGGTAGCCCGGTATATTAAACTTTATGAAGCTTCATAAGGACATAAAATGTTCTAATGTTAGCTTTAAAAGTAGCAGGTTAGGCCTTGGTAAATTAATTTGTATCAAGTTCCCATTCTTCAACAAATTTATTTGCCGCCTCTGGCGTCTTATGTACATTAACACTGAATAGATGTATATAACACAATTAACATCAACGTTAAACATGATGATCTTTACAATGACATGGAAATTCTTTATGACTTATAATTTTCTACATAATTTTCATTTAAAAATTGGCATGAGCCTTTGATGCTAAGTAATATAACTCGACAAACACCTGCAGAGTTTCACAAAGTTCTAAGTAAAATAAGATCTTACGTTAAGTAAGTTTTTGTATACACTATTGTAAAATATATAATACTTTTAAAAAGTGTTTGGTATGCCATTTATATATTGCGTAAAGAGTAGCAGATTTGTTTGATTTAATGGAATTCAAACTTGATACTAAATATTCAAATTTGTAAAGTTAATAGAAAGTAGTCGTTTACTATAATTAATTTCACATTATCTCAATGAAGGAACTGTTTCATTGCATTTTTGATAACCTTTAATATGTCAATGTAGATAACATCAATGTGCGACGTCACTATCGAGTCTATTATGACTTGGCATCCAATCTCAATGTAGACCTTATACACAGATTTTAGGTCCGTTTTTACTTTACTCGTTGACACATTGTTACCATTTCAATTTGTACTCTAATTTTTCGTGCCTTGTAAATCACTTCAGTTCTTAATCTTAGCACAGATGAGTACTAAACCTTAACACAGACGAGTTCTTAACACAGATGAATTCTAAACCTTAGCACAGATGAGTTCCAAACCTTAGCATAGACAAGTTATATCTGCACGTTTTTTTCGTTATTACTATGGGTATGCATTCATTTCATTTAGTATTACGAAAACAGTAGTTTGAAATTTGTATGAGACGCATAGATATATAAATAAAAAGTAACAATTCTAAGCCTGCGTTTGGGACCACCATTTAAAAATATTAAAAATAGTTTTGAACTTTTGCCTAAACCTCAATTTTATACGTAACTTATATTAGCTCGGAATGAATTAATCAACTTCTATGTGCTAGCATATTTGTCATTCAACGCAAGCTTGGATTTCCTCGTCGATTCAACATGTTATTGCGTGGTCGATTCATTGGCGACGAACGAACCTTCCCCTTTTTATTTTTATACTTTAACACATTGTCATGGCACGTAAGACTTAAGAGATTAAAAGGTACTTAACAGAGATCGTGGGGGATGGCGTAAAAAATAGAGTTCAAAATGTATTTTTTACAAATAAAATTTTTTCGAACACCAAACTTGAATCATAGCGAGTAGGTCTACAGTTGAAGGAAAAGTGTTATTATATTATACCAATCTAACGATGAACGTACAAATAATATGTAGGTAACAAATAATACCAAATTAAACCATGATATCTTAAAAATAAGTAAATATTTTTATACCCTAACTAAATAGTTATCATTGTCTAGGCTATTATATTGACCAATTTCATTTGTCGATTTTATAAACAATACGCGTTGATAATTCGATTTTGTTAGCGCTATAAATAGCGAGAGAGAAAGCTTTACCAACAAGCGTACCGATGTAACTTCATACCGTTTAGTTCGTTTGTGAAGACATGCTTCGAACAGATGAAATTGGAACTATTTAAAAGTACAAGGGATGGCCTTAGCACCCTACGACACAACTGCGACGCTAGTCCAAACTAGCCGAGTCTGCCTTCATATTATATAAAAAGATATCGAATAAACTAAAGCCTTTTTTAATCGATACGATAGATGGAACAGCATAAAATGCCGTCACTTAGTTTTCGACGTCTCGGTGAGAGTTAAATGTACACAAAGGCTATATTTTTTACAGATTTACGATAATCTAGTTTACTAAATAAAGACTCGTATTAAAACACGTCCAATGCAAGAGTAAACCGCGGTTATCCACGTAATGTTAATACATTGAACAGTTACAAACATCGGTGCCTGAGAACAGATAAAAGATTAACGTATTTTTCAATAACACCTTTACCAAGATTCTATAAATTTGTAACGAAATTGAAATAGATTTAGTATATTCATTCATAACATAAAATAAAGCGTTAGGTCGATTAGATGATATCCTGTACTAGATTTATATAGATATTGCATTGTAAATAAAATTATTCAAGTCGAATTCACTGATTTTTAATTCCTCAATAAGTAATAATTTTATAAAATCCAGCTAAACAGTTTGTATTCTCGGAGATGTTATTATTTTATATATTTTATATTCAATAAAATGTGTGTGAATAGAAGTGTCAGTAAATCGTTACATCTTGGTATATCTTAGTCTTCCAAAAGGTTTTTTTTTAAATAGTTGACAGCACATTATTTAATTTGTATTCGATGTGTCTCCTTAGTATAAAATCACTGCCCGTATAACATTGTCAAATTAAATGTCAATAGGACATTAGTCTCTAGTTCTACTATCGGAGGCTAAGTTTTGGCGAAAACGATGTTACACAAACTATTTGGTCAATAAAATCATCAACGAAAAAATATTCCTAAGATTTTTGAAACATAATTTTTTATAAAAATAATTAAATTGGCTTAATGAATAGAAATAATTTTACGCAATTGATTAAAACTATATTATTAATCAATTAAAAAGTTATTTAGATATTCATCTCGGTGTAATGTAATATACCTCATTGTAAAAAAAACAAATCTTAGTTTTTAATTACGACTTATTGTTGTGGAATGTTTTGTATCGAGAGTAAAGATATTCGTTCAGCCATTCGGTCCAGTCATGTACTGACGGAATGTATTACGTTTATTTTCCCGACCGCCTCCATATTTAACTTTTTTTTAATTGGCTTTTGGCTGCTAATATTAAGTAAGTACGGTTATAAGATTTATGAACATTCAAAATTTAAGTGAATTGTCGAGTATGTGTATGAGTAAGCTTAAGGTTCTACATTAATTATATTACGATTCAAGATACTTGTTCTTCAATATATCAAAATGTTATATGATAATCTGTTATTCGAAATTTTATGTAAGACAATTTTCTAATTTTAAGGCGTTTTAGCTCCCCCGCACAGAGTAAAGAATAAAAATTATTTTATGGGGGTCCAAATTTTCCATCCAGTGCTTTGAAAGAGTGCGTCATAGTTTGGATTGATTGTCATAGTTTGGTCATCAGAGATGAACGTACAGGCGAGCCGACCTGCTCGGGCCGCCTTCGAATAGATCGTGCCGCAGTTACTCTGTCCGGGGGCGGAATATGATTAGCGGTCACTCGGGCGCAGTGTCGGGAAACATTGATGGGTACGGGAGTCTTTGTTTCATACGGGAAAACATAATTAGCGTCAACAAATTTCTTACAATTATTACATCTCATTAGATGCGCGTCGTTGTTGTTGCGCACCACTACGTTGGACCCGGAGGGTTCGTTCCTTTGTATAAGATTATGTGTGATAAATATATTTATAGGATCGATGGATGACAGTCGCTAACACAAGGAGGTGATTCAGTTCCCGTACATTACTGATTTTATTTTTTGTATAAAATCGTGCCTCTTGTCTTGGCCTGTCGTCTGCAAACAGGGCTGTTTCATGAATTATCTACGTTTAGATGTAACACGTGTACACGCCGTAGTGTATCCTGTTACACTAAACCTGTTTAAAGCTAATTATGTTTTTTCTAGAACATTGCGAGTGATCTTAGATGTTGGCCAGCCGCCCAAAGGATTTAAGTGAACTCATCGTATGCGTTAATTGTAATAATTTTAGAGACATAATTATGAATCGTGTTAGACACTGTGTTACGGGTGGGATATATTTGTCAGCTTTAAGGACTAAGTAAATCACTAGTAAGTTTCGCGTGAACTACATGGGAACACGCTGTATTACTAGTCGCAGTCGAGCGGGAATCCTTTCCGGCGGGTGGTCGTTAAGTCTGTGTTATTTAGTTCTTGAACGTAAAGTTAAGGCCTCTCGTGTTGCTTTGCATTTCTACGCATCGTATGTATGTATGTTTATATATTTGTAAATAGCTAAAATACAATATATTTGTACGACTAGAATACACAACCAAAGTTGTTATAAAGTGATGGTTGATTAAAAATAAAAATTGATATAGGTCGTTACGTTTATGTACAAAGGTAAAACATACAAAGGAAATTTGTAAAACCGTGTGGGTATACCTATGTCTTATCGAAGCCTTTACACAACCGCCCTGATATTAGTGAAAACGAATTTATTATTTTTGGTAGAGAAGTCGAATAATACAAAATTAAATTATCTAACAGATATAAATAATTAAAATTGAATAATTCAGAGATGTATAGTATGAGTGTGGCTTATTTTATTTTTCGTTCCTAATAGCTTTTTCCGGGTCGTTTATTGCAGTAATGGTCAATTATCGAAGCCGACACTACTGTTGTCTCGCGAGATATTCAAGTTGTCATTGTTTTATTCATCGACAGAAGCAGGCGTTACAAGTACATTACGTTTAAGTTGTATTTTTTTTGTACATTTTAGATTCGAAAATATATTAATATCTAAATGATAAGTGGTTTTATTTCAACACTATAATATAAATAAATACAAAGAGCACTTGATGGACTACTTCGTTGTCTTTAGCCTATAGTCGTCCACTGCTGGACATTGGCCTGCCCCATTGATCGCCACTAATATCGGTCTACTGCCATACAATCGATGCACTGTCGCAACCTTAACAGGATCATCGGCCTTGTGGGAGGCTTACTTGCACTGCGTCACTCTGAAACATAAATACCTAGTCGGGTCAAAAGTTCTGTCACAACCCTTTTTTTAAATTGGTGTATACTGGCCAAATATTCTTCGAATAATTTTTAAAATGGAACGTTTACGCTTTCCGAATATAAAAAATAAATTCATTTTCATTACCAAATATGGAGTGGTCGAAGAAAGAATATAGAGACGCGGTTATCTCATAGCACTGCTGTGGTTTAGGGCTAACAGAGATTTCCAATATTCTGCCAAATTTGAAAAGAACACTACGGTTTGTTTATCGCACTATCAAACGATACACTGAAGATTCAAGCTTTAAAGATCGTAAGAGGACCGGACGATCTCGTACAGTTCACCAGCACATAGGACACCAGCGATCGTTCAAGCAGTGAAGGCGTGAATCCAACGAAATCCTGTTCCTAAACAAAAAATCTTAGCTCTTCAGATGGGGACGCACATTTTTTGAAAGATGGTTTAAAAAAAATCTGGAAAGATCCCGCGCATTGTACGCGGGAAAATAAAAATAAATACCGCAAAATTTTGTTTACGTATGTAAAAAAAAATTACATTTAAATTAAAAAAAATGTATTAAATCCAAAAAGTTACAGCACTGCAGAAGCCAGCTTACGTATTCCGAGGTTTCAACGAGGGCATTCGGTGGTTTTCACTCATATTCAGGTGTTTTTTTGTGAAAAACAATGTTCGAAAATAGAGAGTGGGTATTACCAACAGGACTCTGCACCAGCAGGGCACGCAGCACGCAAAACTAGTTAACTTCATCGGGCATGACGACTGGCCCACTTTTAGTCCAGATTTAAACCCACTGGACTACAAGATATGGCAACATTTGGAGGAGAATGTCTGTGCTAAACCTCATCAGAGTCGAGTCTCTTCAAGCGTCGCTGTTTAAAGCAGCGGCAGAAATAGATATGAATGTGGCGCGTGCTGCCATCGATGACTGGTCGCGTCGATTAAGGACATGCATTCAAAATGGGGGCATTTCGAATAATGTAAATAAAATTCTATTCTACATTGAATTACCTTTCATTTCATATATAATTTCTGAATAATTAACACGATCGTTAATTACATTAAAAGTTTGTGACAGAACTTATGATCCGGCACAGTAAAATATTTACCTTAACGAAACAAGGTATTTTGAACTAAATATTGTATGCAAATATCCCATCTATATACATATGTAAGATGTGAAAATGGGTTGTAATGCGCTTTCATCTGGGTTAGTTAGTATTAATTATCATTAACAGATCGAAGCTCACTTTCGACCGCTGCCGAAGCCGTGCTCCGAGTGCTACACTAAATTAGTTCACATTCAATCATTAAAGCGACCGCCTCTCGATGCGACGACTACCAGTTTGTCGTTCCATGAAATTATTTTTTCTGCGCCATTGAGAATATCAAAAAGTATTTCTATGACTAAAACTAAATGTATTCTATTGCCATTTTTGCAGTTTTGTGTATAATGGTTTTGAATTGGCTTGTGTTTAAATTTAGGAAGAAGTATTTTACAAAGGTAAGTGTTTATTTTATCTCATGTTTGTGTGCGGAAAATTACAAGGCCTACGGAAACATACAAATGCTCGGAAAACAGTAAATTTGAGGTACACAAGTCCAGGCCTACCACCAAAAAAAGATGCGCAAGATTTTCTATTTCAAAATCACATTGAACATCCTGATCGCAACAAAACAGAGTCGTCGTCGTTACAGCCAATATTGCTGGACGTTGGCCCCATGGATCGCCATAAAGGTCGGTCCCCTGCTGTCCTCATCCAGTGGGCTATCGCAACCTTGACCGGATGCTCGGTCCATCATGTACTCACCCCAGCCATGACTACAATGTCAGTGGAATAAAGCGAATTTTACGGATTATGTTTGTATTTCCGACTTTTCGAGTACTTTACAGCAATAGCTGTATAGCATGCAAATAGCTATGTAGTTGCAATGTGCAGTATTCGCGTAAATATAAGAAATCATTATACAATGTCAGCGTGAGATCGCATGTGGGTGATGTACTCGCCGCTGATGTTGATGCACACTGCGCTGCAGTTGGATAGGTTTTGTGGAGTGTCATAGCGCATATGACGTCAGCGTATAATCACAAATGAACAGTCGGTTATTTTACATTTTAAAACTAACCATTTTTTATAAAAAAGCACTGTCTCCTGAGATACAGGCCCCCACATAGTACAGGAGACAAAGTTCCATAAAATTGTATATTATTTTGGATAATAAAGGCTGATTTGATTTGAATTTCTTGGCTTATTCGTACAATTTAGGAATACCTCGGGGTCCATATGCTAAGTTACGAAGCCTTGAAATTGAAGCTTACATCCAGATTATAAAAAAAACAATGAAGTACATATAAATATGTAGTATTAAATCAACACATAGGTAGATACTCAGGTACCTACACGCAGCACACACAGAAAAATAATAGAGCTTCGCTGACCTTGTCATGTCATTAATGTGTTCATATTAACAGACCATGTTTTAATAGATAAAGTAAACCAACTATTGAGGTGAGCGAAATTACCTCATTCATTTATGTTGCTAAATTTAAAATTGCTTTTGTAATCCTGTAAATACAAAATATTCTATACATTATCAAATTATTTTATATACATATATCTTTCAATATTTACAGTGCATATAAAACTTTAAGTCTGTTAATAAAATGGTAAATGACATTAACTCATATCAATGAATTAGCAATCGATTTTATTGAGGGGGGCTTCAATTTTAAGACTTATATCGCATATTGTTAGTAGACTTTTATGCAAAAATAGCTGTTGCCCGTAGTTTTGCACGCCATCGTTTCTTAAATTCCTCGCTGGAAATTTTTGTTCACTTTGACTTTGGAAACTTAATTCTGCGTATTTATAGGTAAAATTAAAATTAAATTTTGCTTATAACATCAGCAATATGCCAGTAAAAATTTCAGGAAAGTAAGTAAATTGGAATTTACCGTTCCGAAGGTTAGCCGGAACAGACACAAATATTTTGAAATTTGTTATGTAAATACAAACAGACTTCAATCTTAATATACGTATAGATGCATAATATACGTATATATGTTAACTTGATAGGCTTGGGATGGAAAAATATCAAAGGAGGCACACTACGATACTGTATACCGTTACACTGTACACCACACTATTACACAGTATAAAAAAAAATCGTTCAAATTTTATTCGTTACATATTATTAATTTTATACATACAATACACTTCTTTTAGGTTTAGAAAAATTGACCCAGCAATTCGATGTCCTATGACAGCGGATTGAGGTCGCCGTGCGCGCGCGGTGGAGACCAACAGAACACGTAAAGTAACGTCATATACAATTTGGAAATGAACGGCGATAAACTCGATGCTATACTCTGCCCTTGTTACACGGTCACCACTTGACCCCTACAGTATACTGCGTACATTTGAAATTGATAAAACAGGTGGAAGCTATATGACCATAGCGTCAAGAAAGCGTATTTCGGAACCTAGATCCAAGCCCTCGAATAAACTGCATACAACTATAAAATACAAAATCCTGTGCAACACCACGTCAGTCCTCATCATCGAGAAAAAAAGGTTCGTTAGGTCGTATGGTGCGTTAGACAGGTAGGAGCTGAATGCTTTCACACTCCAATTGGGCGAAAGAATTAGTTGCTCTGGTGCGGTAGTAATAGTTACTGAAGCTTAACCAAGTGTCGATCTCCCGGTAAAAGGTCTATCACCGTTAAAAGTTACGTCAAAGTGCGTAATTCACCTGATGAAAAATTTTAAGAATTAAGGACAGAGACAAATACCTTTAAATAGATGTCTATTTGTGGACATTTGTTTATCATTATACGGCGAATGTTCGTCCATGTCGCCTTTTTTAGCGATACAGTCGCAAAAAAACACGATATAGTTATTGTCGCTACGCTGTCGCATGTCATACCATCAACCACATAATTACGACTCTTCTAATACTACTCCCCGATGTTACCCGATAGAAATAGCGATGCACTGATACAGTCGGGCGTTTATGTCGATGCCGACGCGATGCTGAATCGCTGCAGTCGGGCATTGCAACACACAAAATCGTCGTGCTTTTATAACTTTTACTATTATATTTAAGGCTAGTACCGTAATAAAGATAGATATTTTAAAGAGCAGAATTAACATACAATTTTTATTTATGTTCTTTAAAATATCTATCTTTTAGTTTGTATGTGAGTATATAAATATTCTGTCCATAATTATGTTAGTATCGTCTTATTCGATACCGAGTCAGTAACTTTAGATAATGGATAGATATAGATTTTAAAAAGTTACAATTTTTTATTCCCTTTGATGTGATTTCCGTGTCTTGGAGCGATAGAGGGGTGTTGCGCTAAACGTACAGGACACGGGAGTTTACAGGAGCGGGCCAGCTGGGAGCTAGCCGGTAGCCGGGCTGATGTCCCAGTCCCGACGCGCGCGGCCGCTCGCACGCACGCATGCGTACGCTTTCGTATCCTGTTGCACGTACTATCCGTTTGAACGACGCATTTCAGTCCTTCAACGTACTTCGTGCGTAGTAAATATTATTATATTGTGAATTACTTTGTGTTTATTATTACGATTATAAGTAATAAAAATATTTAATATTTTAATGCAAATTATATAAGTAACTTAGTTCATATAAATTAAGTATTTAAGAAACGTACGTTGATGTATATGTAAACACAAGTGCGTTTAATAACATAACGTCATAAAAATGTCTTGGAGCTGTCCGTGGTCGAGACATCGCCAGCATCAAGTCGCTGACGCTCCTCCACATATAGAGATATTAACACAGGTTTGTACTCACCAAACTATCAATTTTGGGTTAATATTATTTATTGAACTTAATAATTTAATTATCGATTGTAAATGTGTTCGATCTTCATCTGTCTAACTTGTACATATTACTTTAAAATTTTATGATTATTACAATTACATCTAAACGTATTTTGCTTAAATTTATGACAGATATAATTATTTTTGGCGGTTCAAGTTTGGATATTTTGGACATAAAATGTTTATTAATAATACACATTATAATTCAAATAAATTTCCTAAAATATTTTTTTTGTGAAATCAAAAATCAGTTAGAACCATTACTATTCATGTTATCTTTAAAACTACGTTAAATTGTTTTTATCGTTTTGAAAATATAGTCAATGAACCCATTACAAAAGTATCTAAGTGATTCCCGGGCAACGTTTTCCATTCGAGAGTCAAAGCGGGACAATTGTGAGATAATACTGGTATTTAGTTCAATAATATAACTGATTGCTTTTAATGGATTTAAAGTCATGCGTGCATGTTAATGTTCTCTACGGCTATAAAGTGTACGTGCCGCGGGTGGTGAATACATACATGTAAATCTAACATCTTTTAAGGACTACTCCTTCTGTGTCTACTTTGTGATTTAGTACTCACTTTATCCGTATGTGATTGCTGACCATCAATACTATTACGTATGTATGCTAACCAAATCTTAAAACAATAGAAAATATTTTAAAGTATTTTTATAAATTTTTAATTAATTACTGTTGTCCGGGTTTGCATGCATACGTTTCTTAGCTTCCCCGCTGGAAATTAATTTCGCGTATATTAACTTGGAATTATAGGTAAATGTCAAAAAGTTGTAATTGGTTTCCATGATAATGTATATCATTTTTAACTGACTTCAAAAAGGAGGAGGTTATATGTAACAAAATGTCAAAAACATGTTATTGTTGCGTCATACATTACCATGGTAACCAATATAAGTTTTTTTCTTATCTCTCGGGAGGTTTTATTTTCGAGTTAAAATTTAACTATGTCCTTTTGTATATTCCGGACAATATGTATGCAATGTTTCATATTGATCGGTTAAGTAGTTTACGCTTAAAAGCGTAACAAACAAAACATTAGAATAAGCGATAGCATTTGTAAACCACTAGGGATTGTGCTTAAGTTTGTGGTAAGGTTTGATTGTGCTGTGCTAACGTCGATAGGTCTTCGGTATTATAGAAATAATTTGTTTAATTGAATTCTAGTTTGCTAAAAAATTTAACATATATATTAACGTGCAGTATTAACGTGCAATATCAAAATCAACCCTTACACCGCCTGGCACAAGCAGGTTACCATAAAAGTAACTATGCATACATACGTTTCAGTCCTCTTCCTCTTCCCACCCTTTCCTCATAAGGGTAGGATGGAAAAGGGAAGAGGATTGGACGTCCCCGTCCAATCCTCTTCCCTTTTAGGGGATTAACGGAGAAAAGGTAATATCCTTTTTACTGTCTATTAAAGGTAGGCAACGCATCTGCAACACATTTGCTTGTTGCATATGTCTATGGTAGCGCTCACTTGATACCTTTCATCCTACTTACAAAAACTAGCGAAAACAGCTCTTCAAACAACTCTTTCCATTTTATTCTTCACATGTTTTGCCCGGAATGTGTCAACAAATATTCATCAATACTATATTAGTTCACATAACTGATGAAAAATTCAGTTTTCTGTTTTCTAATTGAATCAGGAAGCTTAATATCATCCCCATGAATAATTCTGTTATTTTCTAGACAGACTTTAACGTATTTAACGCACTTCTTTTATCGATCAGATCATTTGCCCTTCTCTTGCTTGACTTTGATTTGCTCTCCGTTTGCCCCCATATAGCATAAGAGAAAATATTCCACGAAAACAAATAACAAAGATTATCAATATTAAACACAAATAATCAAGCTCTGTAAATATTTAATCGACAGTTAAGTATCTAGCAAACTATTATACTGTTGTTAATTTGAAATAGTTAATCGTTCTTATCCCGTCAACAATTCTCTGGTTACGAAATCGAGGACGGGTTTTGTGTAAAAAGTAAAATTCATAGAATCGGGGATGGGAGAACACATCAGCTGTGCGCACCTCAGTCGTACGCCGGCCGAGCTCTAGGTCGCTCGCTTTCCTCACCTGCCGCGCATCACCCTAATTCTGACAGAATTTCTGTTTAACTACAATAATATAGAATAAAAAACACAAGGCCCAATTATAAAATTACCTTCGGTTAACCTTTGCGGATTAAAGAATTTTGGTAATGATTTGAACCATTTCTTTTTGGCTAGGACATATTTTCGTAAACGAGTTAATAAATCTAAGTAAATACTTTCGTAAAAAATAATGAAGGAAAAATGCCCTGGAACTGTTTATGGGGATACGAGTCCCCACCGCCTGTGTGCAGAGTGACCGGTCCGCTGCATCTCATATCGCAGGTAACTATGAATCTTATTATTGTGGACATCATAATGCATACAATATTTTGCTGGTATTTATTTTTATTTGCTGTGGGTTTAGAATATTTGTAACCCAGAGGGACAAGCAGACGTAATTAATTTCCCGCCGATTGCACATCTTATTAACGCCATTTTTCATGTGTGATTTGTTATTTGATTTTTTAAATAATCTATGTATTCATTCAACATTAATACAAAACTTTTTTATGACACCAAGGACGCTTTAAAAGCCTGTGATCTAGACGCATAAGTTTTTAGGCACTTTTTTCTCGTACTTACGATTATTAAACAATAATATGGAAAACTTCGTATGTCTGTCTGTCTACGTTTTTTACGCGAAAAACCTACTTCATGTGAAATTACTAATAATATACATCGATTAAATGACTTTCTTGATGAATGAATTATGGGCTGTTGCTAATTGTCGGATAGGAAACTTGTAGGCGTCAAATAAGAGATGCAGTTTCGTATGGGGTGCACGTCAGTTCTCTTTGCAGCGGTAACTCAATGATAATAAATATATTTTGATGAACAGTATATTGAATACTTTAAATTGGATTAATTTAAAATTACAATGTAAATTTTATAATTTCATATCGAATATTAAAACATTTTACGATTAGAAGGCATGGTATAAAATCTGAGATAACCTTGAGCTACGTATGCCCAATGACAATGGCTATGCGAGTAACTGCTCACTCACTAAGCAATTGCTTAAACTATATATATCTGTCCACTACTGATGTTAAATACAACATCGCAGTAGACAGATATATAAACAGTACGTAACTTTTGACATTGCTGTTAGATTCCGGGATTCTATCCGAGGTGTTAGCAACCGTGACACGTGTATCAAATAGCAGTGGTTAGATAGCGGACTGCTATGTCGTGCCTATTTATCTTTATTCGAGTTTGTTCCTATATCTTTGCTTTCAGTTTTTTTTTTATAGAAGAAGGTGACAAACGAGCTAGTTGTTCACAGGCTTCTGCTAATGAGATACAGATGCGTTGCCTACTAGAAATCAGATGAAAAAAAGTATATTTTCTTTTCCTATCCATCCCCACCCTCGCCAAATCCTCTTCCCGTTCCGTCCTTTCCTTATTAGTAACATATCTTACATATCATGTACCAACCAGCAAAATATAAAACCGAGGTCGAGATCTTAAATGTTGTAACACGCGATTGGAGTAGTCAGAGATAGAAATCTCTATCCGCTTTTCAACGAACCTATTAATAACAAACGTTACAGCCTTGAATGACATATTTTTGGCAATGTAACTGAAATATGGTCCAGTGATTTGTTTACGTGTAACGCCAAAGATGATGGTTTAAAATTAGTTAAATTGTCCTGACTTATGGATAAGTAAAAAAAATATGTTTAATAATTAAATTCTTATAAGTTAATTTCACATTAGTTGCAAATTGCAATGCATTTTAATGACAGCAACTAGGTAAATGGTATAAACATTTAACACATATTATATTATAACACATTTCTAAAGTATTATTGTAGTGTCATAATGATCTGTTGGGCTTTTAGTGTGAAATGATAGTAGATGACGCGCTCAGGAACTGAGGAGTCGCAGGTCATTCGGGAGAGAGCGATGTTATCGCGGGAGCTCGGTGCGCGCCATCACACTGATATCGTTTCATGTATTGTGCACTTCTACATAAATAATTTAAACAATGATTACTTTCTGTATAAAATAGTTGTTTTTTTATGCAACATATATACCGATCAACTGAGCACGACGGATAATTTTATCAAATGCAATAAACAAGTTGTTATCATTCACCTTTAACCGATCTTTCATATTGATCTTTTCGTATTGCAACAAGTAATTAAAATAAATAATCATTAATTGGTTCCAATTGTGCTATTGTATGTGTAAAATCTCGCACAGAATTGTATCCGTGTGTGAATAGTAATACGTTTACTTAGACTTATTATATTATATTTTCTTTGAGTTTACTTTTTCTCTACTTTAAATACTTTGCCCTTTTTTTTTGTTGTATTTCACGGCCGGGAGTAAATTTTAATTTTTCAATTTGAGAAGTTATAAACGTACTTAGACTATAACCAGTTCTGATGAAATAAATAATGTTTTTAATTACATTTAAGCGACTCATCGTTAAACCTAAATACTGCAAATCTAAACACAGAGACACTTTAATTTTTTTAATTGAATCCAATCTCATCTGATACGCTTATATTATCCAAACTAACTTTGGTGTAAAACGGCTTTCGTCAATTTATATAATTTTATCGCTGACTCCATGAATCAATAAAAAAACTATTATTCCAAAGAAACAGTTTAAAAAACTAATTTATTTGTTAAAGTGAGGTTTGATAGTCGTAAAGTGAACACTGATTACTTTGTACGTACACGCCCCCCTGTGCAGTTATATCGCTATTGTTTTGTGTGTATGACATCATTAGTTTGCCTTGGCGAGTGTGGTTAACGGTAGAATGCTAATGTGTGATGGTCCGAGCGCCGCCGCGGGCTCGCAGCTCGCACACCGAGCTCGACTTCCCGAATGTTGTGCAAGAGCAAGTGCACCGCAGCGCCCACGCGCTCGCCGCCGCCTCTTCGGTAAACACCGCGCCAAGTTCACTGTCAACTTAATCTATTTTATCTATTGGTAAAACAAGAAACTAACACGTCTCGATATATTATCTGTATTGACGCATTCTTTCACGGGATCAAGTGTCACTTGTAATTTTAAATTTTTGCTTTTAGTCGATTGACTTAAAAAACCAGATGAAAGACGCCCCTTTTCATTTCGATGGAATTAGACAGAAAAAGCGACAGTTCCCCAGACTATGTTTAGGTAAATGCTAATATGGAGTGTATTTGAGGTAAATACTATTAAGGCCTACACACTGCACGTTTTTTTTTCAAATGATCGCATTCCAGGAAAACTATTGGAAAACATGTACCTATGAAAAGAGAGATTCGCCCGTCACTCAGGTAAATGACACTGACGTACTGTTGTTGTTGTTGTTGTTGTGACCAATGAATTACAATAAATTACAGATAAAGAATCCGTAACATAAACTTTGTGCGAAGATTTGATTCAGGCATTTATATAAAAATCTAGGTTGAGTATGTCAAGTACAACTTTCTAAGTATTACAACAAGTAGAAGAATATTGCTAAACAACGTCTGTTTATTATATTGAGTTCAAGTACTGTCCATAACTTTTAATGAGCTTTCAATGAGTTGACGAATAAAATAGAAATTTTTAGCACTTACATTTCTTAAGCCGGTACAGAGATTTCTCGGATGAATTTATTGCGATAATGGCTGTTATTTGTTGCAGATGAGTGTAGTAAATAAAGTGAAGTCATTGTGCCTTGTCTATCTGGCGTTTATAAGTTAATTAAGAGCGTGTGTGAGGCTCGCTGCAGCGAGGCTATCGGCTCTCGAAGATGCGGACAATGGGCTCTGTCTGTCGGCGGCGCTTTGAGCTCGAGGCCTCCGCAATTAGTTAAATCATAATAATACGTTATTCCTTATTGTTTACATCCTTTTAAACAATGCCTGTCGGTTATGAGTAGATTTAAAACACGAATGAAATCACAGATATATAAACCCTTATACGGACTCCCGTCCCTGCGAATTTTTAGTTATTTTTAGCAAGCTTTGAAATTGTTTGAATCGTAAATCAGTTACATCCAATAATCTGAATGTTAATCAGAAATAAAAAAAATTAAGCCTTAAGCTTCAAGGTTCGGTCATAAAAGAAATAGTTCGAACTCGAATCGACTTTATGAATGAAACACGTAAATATGTGGCGAGTGGATAGCGCGGATGCGGGTTTCTCGGCACTCAGTGGGTACAATGCGGTACAGAAACAGTCGCTGCGGGCCCGACAGCGGCGGCGGATATATGCGATGATTTAGTGCGCATTCCTGCGGGGCGCCCGCAGACCAGGTCGCGACCGCGCCTGCCTCGGACCTTGGGAACGAGATTAAACCACATTCGTATGACGACGCACAAAGCACTTTGTCACCGCATTGTCCCATTTCTTGCGTTCCTAAGACGCTGCGACGGGAATACTCCAGAGATTATATCATTTAAGAAAATGAAATAAAAATGTGAACCGCTGTTATAACTAATAACTTGAGTCGTATAGCTAAAAAAGTAGAAGACGTATACGTTGGCTGTTAATCAAAGTAGTTTCTTTAATTGTCATTAGTACGATAGTGTACGTGTAGTGTAGTGTAGTAGACGTGTAGTTCGATAAATAGAATTATAATATAGCGATAGCCTAACTGTTCATATATTCATTTATCATTGTAATCCGAAATTTGGAGTATGGGATTTTATATTGCTAAACTTACAGCCATACAAGTTCTAAAGAATCGAATTAGGTTACAATAATTTTACTAAAACGTAATACAAACCGGACGTTACAAAATACAGGAAGTGTTGAAACCGTTTGCTGGCGGAAGTGGTGTTAGTGGGCGCGCGGGAGATGCCAATGCTACAGGTGCCTAATGATGCCTCTAATGAACACGACGGGAGCGCCACTGAGACCGATTACAGCTAATGTACTATGTAATTGCTGCAATTTGTCAATTGGCGCAATGATCCAAAGTGCTCTTTGTGCGCATTTGATGTACGCATCTCGGATATTCCGTCGCAAATTGCTTTTTTTGGCCAATGAGTACTGTTAGTTGTCAAAGGCCACATATTAATCAGCTTACAATGTGAGCAAGCACCGTTTCTTCTTAGCGCAAAATTATTTAAGCGTTACATAGCTATATGGGCGAAGATATGTCCTGCGAACAGAAAAGTATTGCGAAACTCACTGAACTCGGGCGTGGCCCTGTCTCCTTCCCATACCAACGTCCTATACTTTATTTATCTAGTAGTAGATAAACATAAAGGACAGCTGTTAACGCATCTGTAACACTTCTTATTGTAGCGGACAATTGGCGGTTCCAGAATTGTGTTTGGGGAGGAAGCTTGACCCCATTAAAATGGGGAGGGCTTATTTGCTTCTTGTACTAAAAAAAATCTCCCAAGTACCTCGGGAATCTGCTGAAGCAATAATTCAGCTAGTTTATAGTAGTAATCACCGTATGAGTTGTTCATCCGGAGTTGCAAATCTCTTAGATCTCTGATTTATTCTGTATTACGTCTACTGCACTAGATGTTAATAAGTGTTCCACATCACTACTCACGACTGTCACATTGTATGTTCAACGTCTTTAGCGCACGGTAACTCGCTATACCAACTAAATATTTTTCTGTGTCACGTATCAAATACACATGTTCAAGCATCGAATAACGTATTTGATACATACTTAGTAAGAACATTAATATTTTTTTAATGTTTCAGCTGTTTACCACTCTGACGTCTAAAAAAATCTAGACAAATTTGTTAATTAACGCTGTTTCTGACATGGTGAATAGAAATAAGCACTAACCATGACCCTAATTGAGAAAACGGTAAAGACAAGTCACCTGAGTGCATTTTTTTCTTTGAAAAATGGATTAAGATTTTGTCTATTTAATTCCTGTAGTGTAGTGCCTTACAGTCAGGTTTCAGTTCATCAATACATCGTCATACGGAAACAAAGAAGTCACCTGAACATTCGTAGCCATATTATCCTAATCCTGAAAATATTGGACTACGGACCACCCACATCGGCTTACGTCTCACTTTTAAGAAAAATAACTTTATTTTTCACCTTCATTTGCATGACCTTCAGCTAAATTTGAAAGTAACAATTTAGATTTAGTTACATTCAAATAATGCAAATGTTTACAATCTTTTGTCTAATTTTAGATTATGTTTCGTATCGTGTTACCGGTGCGGTTGAGTTTCCTCGCTGAAACACAAACCGGTCGCGGCGGCGGACCTCCAAAAAAATAGCACGCCTCAGGGAGCACGCGCGCCATCTGACAAGCCCGACCACTCAATACTAGCTTAGCTTTTTTAAATTGCATCGTAATACCTATTTTAACTCAAATACCCATAGTCCAGCGATTAGAGTACCTTGACACCATATGTTCCAGTGTCAATTCCTAGTTTTACAAACATCTCAGTTTTAAATTCGGAAATGCCACGTGACAGTTTTCAGTGTTATCAGTTGTCTCATAAAAGGGCCGGTTTAATTATAAAGTATAGAATATAAATTCTATAGATAGATATTCTATAGAAGAGAAGAATAAATATAAGAATAGATATTCTATAGAATATAACTTTTGAAAGTTTGTGTCTGCGTGGTCTGCGAATTTACTCCCCATCAGCAATTTCGAGAGTTTAGAATATTTACAGGTTACGGATGTCACCAAACATCAGATCGGCCTCCTTATTCCATCCCTAGATCTAGAGTATTCTCGGGTCTGTTTGGTATTTGGTGTGAAGTAACAGCTCACCTTCTGACGTACATATTTGGGAACTAATAAAATCGGGACAGCAGATAGCGATTTCTACTTCTGTCTAACCTAGTAGATTAAACGGCGTGTGGTTTCCCTCTTTAAAGTGTTAAATTTAAACAACCCCATGCAATGAATCAATATGTTTGAATGGAAGTCATAAAACTGAATTTATTCCCTTATTCGTTCATGAACAACAGTCTAAAAATATTACCGGCCACCTGGCGCACACCACTTTTGACTCGGAATGCGTGCGGGTAACATTATTTACTACGTGACGCGAACCCGCTACAGTTCTAACCCTTGACAATTGATTATTTCTCAATGTGTACACACAATGTTTAAACATGAGTTGTAGTTAATTGGATTTATTAAAAACGATTTCAAAGAGTTTTGTTCGATACGACATTCTTGACTCTAGTGTAACAATAGTAATATAAAGCTAGCTAGGTAATCATTTGTAGTCAAAGAAATATCGGGTGACAAAGATCCTTTACACCATTTTAAAACATGAGAAAATGTATAAATAACTATTTACAATAATTTGGCGAGCCTGTATGCTTCGGTATGAATGTGTAAAGTATCCCTACGTACATCACGCTCACGCGCTTTTGTGATATTTGTTACAATCTTTGTCTTGTCTGAGGGTATTAAGTTTGAATCTGGTGTGTTGAATGTCTCTTTCTTGATGAAAAGTTAAACTGTTTTAATCAAGATTAAAATTATTTATACTTATATTATCTCTGTTCGCTGGTCCACTTGTATTTAAATATATATTGTATTAACTAGGTAAAATAGTCATCCTGCAGGAGCATCACCGCCATACTTTTTTTACCATGGTACAAGTTTTGAAGAAAAATTAGTTGAATTGATACTCATCAATTTTGGTATAACTTTAATCTATAGTCAAGTATACCTATAGCATACTAGGTATGCAGTATATAGACTTACCAGTAAGATCTCTTTTTTTTACAAACCCGTGCCCTAAATAGCACTTGGGCAAATTACAGTGAAGCAGATGTTAGCCATAAACTTTGAAATATCATGGCGAGTGAATCACAGGCGCCTGTAATTATATGTTGATATAGATGTGTCAATAACCTTTAAAACGGCTGGGACGCAACAAAAAATCAATCCATTTTCTAGCTCCATGTTATTTAACCGTTATTATTTGTACATCAATTTAGCATCTCATTATAGAATTAAACTTTGCCCACTTTTTGGGTAATACGATATAAATGTAAATAAAGCGAACACAAAGCGAAACTCCGTACGTGCCTTTCTTATCATTCCAAGTGTGAAAAATGCAATTTTTATACATATTTTTTTATTACAATGCAATTTTAAGTACTGTAATAAAATGAAAGTCACGGTTGAATAATTTTATCACTTTACATTTCAAATTTTATATTTTTCTTTACTCCCAGCTATTATAAAAAAAATATTTATTTTTATTTCAACTAAAGATGTGAAACTAACACCACAATAGTAAATATATATATTGAGGTTAAATTCTACGTAACTTTAACTTACTTTTAACTTTAACCAATACGCGTGATTGTACGTCGTGAAATAATCTAATGAAACTAAATAACATAAGTATTTAATAGTATAGCTTTGTCGCTCGATGTATAATCATTAGCATATGCGGGGAGTTATCGAGATTGGGAGCGTTGCCTCCAAGCTAATTTAAAGTTATTGTTCGCGCGTGACGTTGGTCACATATTCAAATTGTTAGTGTAAGTATAGTATAGGTATTAGACTGATTCTTAATAGTATTAGACTTAAATAAAATGCAGCGTGATATTCATATTAGTAATTTCAAAGGGATTTTGTAACTTTTGTGAATTCGTCTGAAAATCATAGTTTTGAAGAATGTCTGTTGACAATGTAATGATATGATTTGAGTGCCGTTGACTCAAAGCTATCTTCACTCACTCAATTCGTTGACAGTTTGGGCAATTAAGTTGTCACTGCCACATAACTGAAAGTTTATGCGACGAGTAAAGCTGTAAGTAGATTAACAAATGTGCTCGAAAGATACGCCGTGGTAACTACATGACAAACGACAAGAAAGCCGAAGGTCCTGATTTCGATTTTCACGGGAAAATGTTTATTTGTTGTGTTTCAAACTCACAAACTTTGGCTTCCTGATGTCACCTGAAGAGCTCGTCGTAACTTGACAAACATTCCTATTCCAATTTCGGATAAAAATCGTGTCAACTTTTTTTACGACAAAATAATAGAATGCTTTATGGATCTATGTACATACCCTAAAAGTTACAATATTGAAGCTTTACGTTAGTTTATTGATGAGAGTATAACTTAGTTTTCATCCTTCGCAGCCAGCCAGCCAGCCTTCTACAGCATACGAGATACCTTGGTTATATTAATTTTAAGTAACAAAGACTAATGTTAGAAATGACAAGTCATGTCACCGAAACCCTTAAAATGAGTAAATGTGCCTACTTTCCATTGTTTTTGCTACTATTATGGTATTCCTATCGTTAACCTGGTTTCGAAGACAATGCGCATGTCATTGTTTTACCAAAAAGAAACGTTGCTAGTTTGTTGTCGTTTACATTATTGAATATTTTATTTATTTTACCAACTGATTGCTAAATTCTAAGATTTATTTAGAAAATAAAATTAAGTTACAACTGAATTTAATAAATCGACATCATATATCTGACGCAAATTATATATCGTGTGCTTCGCGACATACAACTATTTCCTAGATTATTTTGAATGTTTTCAAAGTTGTTTCATTCATTCTAAAAAACTCTGTAAGTAGTGGATAAAAGTTAGAGCTATTTGATTGGTTTGTTGCAGATAATTGCTTAAATTTATACATCAAATCCATTTATTTATCCTAACATAAACAAATTTATTTTATAATAAATAAATGATTTGCTGTGGATTCAATGATAACATAAAATCTTATTACGATTAATTTTAATCTTTTCGCAGATACAGTAATGGAATAAATAAGTGCCAAGTTTTACAGCGCGATAATAAGCGGGTCACGTCATCTAAGGTGTTTTGTCTCGAGTAACATTAATGTGGTTAACGCGAGGACGTGGCCGCGGCAGTTGGATGGTCGCAAAAATCAGGCCCCTTCCGCTCTCATTCGTTGAACTTCCCTAACTTTGAATCGTCGTCAACATTAGTAATAATTTATTTGATTTTGGTCTGTTCATGATACACTATAGTGTTTATACAAATTTGTTTTTAAAGAAATAATTATTGTTATTTAACATATAATAGCGGCATCGTATGTGGAGTACTATAATTAAAATACATATTGTTGTATTAGTTTGCGCAAGCCGTGGATGTAGGCCTCACAAGAGCACACAAATGACGTCACGATGAGGTTTCAACACTGCACAAACAAAGCACTGACTAGTTTGTCGCTCACATAAATTGTGCTCCCATTTACCAGCTCAAGCAATTAATGTTCCATTTTCGGTAAGAAATGTCTTTCTTACCCTTATTTTCTTCATATTGTTTACATTCTCTATGATATTAATACGTTCTTTAGTGGCCACCTAATACATTTTACCTTCAGGTACAAGTTATGGCATTTAGCTACGATTCGCAACTTCCACAAACAATTGTTGGACCAGATAAATTCTCAAGGGGGTGCTTTTGGCAGTTTCCTCTTACTTGTCTAAGATTACATCACAGGATGAGTATGATTTGCGTTACTCTAAGCTAAACTCAAATACAAATACGTTATTTTACATTTGTATGTACATTTAACACTCTCGTGACAAGAAGATATCCCCATGATCTCAAACTACCAGGATGACATAAACTAAATGTGTGAAAGCTTCTTTCTTAATAGGTAATGATGAATCAGTCAGTAATCCTCATTGAATGCGACCCGTATAAACTGCCGACAAGATTTAATTTAATTGAAGTTAGCTTCAACAATGTTGTTAACGATGATAAATAGAATTTTGATTGGAGTTACGTTACTAGTGCGCTATTTATGACTTGTCTTCTAACGGCCTCACATTATTTTAAACATAATAATTCTTCTATACGTGTGTTTGTCTTCTTATTCCTCCTAGACGGCTACTGATTTGTATAAAATTTGTACACACAAATTACACAACATACACACACTTGTTACAGTGGGTTTTTGTGTCTTTTAAAAAGTCAATTAGACCAGGTAGGTAGCACTGTCATCCGGTTACAGGAGATTTAATTTTATTTTTAACGAATAACCAAAAAACCGTAAGCCGAACGCGCTAATAGTCAGCAAGCCGACGTTCATGTTAGGCAACCGCTGCTTTCTGGCTCCGCTAGTATTAAATACTAGTGATCCGACCCGGCTCCGCCCGGGTAGCACTAATTATGTCGATCTGATCGCTACCAAACTTCACAACATCTCCCTCTAGGCCAATTTAACCGTTCCCTGAAAATGTTATCGAAGTCGTTCCAGCCGTTTCGGACTGTGTAAGCAACACACATACATACATCGCCTTTATATATATAAACTCTCTATTGGTATACTCTGTTTAAATATAGCTTGCATTAGCCTTGAGTTTATTTTATACTAAGTGATGAAACACGTCTTTAAATCAAGTACGACTAGGTTCATTTCATTCATTAGTACGATATAAAAGTAACAGCAAGCAAGCAACTGCAAATATAGTCATTGTTCTCACCGATTTTCCGTGAGTCCCTTCCTGTTTACGTTCCTCTTAAATGTGCTCAGGTTAAGACGATTTAAAGCTCAGTGGCATCACATTATTTTGAAGGATTACCCGAAAACTAACATCAACATTAGTGTGCTGAGAGATAGCAGAGCTTTTTGCTTTAAACTGAGCCCTTCCTTATAGGTTCTTGTCATCCCGATACTCAGCATGGTGTACGGCGTCCGTCTTCAATAAAGTTTTTCGCTTTTTCCGACTTGGAAGCACCATTGTTCAAATTTTACATATTTGTATTGTAAATTTTACCATACAGTTCTCGTCGACAAAATGTGTAAGTCATTATTAGATTTGTAAATTATTTCATACATATGTATTTAGTAATCAAGGTCATCTGTCAAACACTTTTAATCCCAAAATGGTTACTTGGCCGTAGAGTCGTTTAAGTTGTAGATGCGACGTTGGATTCAAACATTTTCCTTTTATTTTCCTTAAAATTTTAATTGACATGAAATGATCACTTAACGTCTCGGACGTCGGACTGTACGTCAACGTGTCGACATTTTACGTGTTCACATTAACATATTCCATCACATTTACTGTTCCTGTTTAACAATATACTACGTTTACGAGTTTAATTTATGATTGCTGTATTTTCACTTTTACTTTAAACGTTTACATCGGAGATGTGTAGTAACATGCCCGGAATGTTTATAGGAAATGTCTTAACGAATTTTATTGCTGCCGTAGATGCCGTGCATAGCTCGCGAAGGAAAAGAAAAGGCACGAAGGGAGGGACGGGGAAGCCGTGTGTAAAGTATTTCACGTACGGCGCACGCCCTGCGCGCGCGCATTTACTGCGCCGCAATATCCGGACGCATTATTGAATTGTGCAACCGTATAAGTTTTCGTTATAAATAAGTCATCGTAAGCTCTACGTGTGTTGATTATACCGTTCGGCAATAGCAGTTGCTTCATGTACAGAAAAACACATGTTTTATTTGCTGAATGTTATTTATGGAGAGGTATTCGGCTCCATAGACACCCAGTGTTTTTTTATCAAGGACTCATCAAACTGGATTTGTTCGGTCTGAAACACAGGCGTTGCATCTGTGTTTCACGCCAAAATTTAGTCATTTCATATAACTTTTTATCAAAGACTTGTTAGTGTTAGAGCTCAAGCAATTAGCTTAGAATTTACAAAATAAATGTGATGGTGGAATTCGTTAATTTATAATGAGATTGTGCAACGTTAACTATGCCAGATAGAATGGCGTTCTATACTTTCACTCTGGCTACCCTATATGGCTTGCCTGTATGCACACAACTGTTAGGAATAAAAAGTTATTTCCTGTTGTTAATTTGTTGTACTAACGACGTGTTTCGTACTCAGATAACATAATTTAATACTGCGGGAGAAAACTGTCCATATTTTCTTGAAGAAATGTCTTCCCAGACATAGGACACTCCAAACGAAAGTTACTTGTTTATCGTTGCTCATTAGCATTACGCTTGTCGACATCGTGTTAATGACGTACTGTAGGTTTTAAAAAATACAATACGTCTTTTAATCGGCCTTGAATCATATCTCAGTATTGCTAGTCTCTAAAACTAAACGCAACACCACCCCTATATTTACGTTATTTACTCGTAAATGTAAATACTGATATACCATACATAATATATATGTAAATCTGAACAAATTACTTAATAGTTTCCACCTCGTCTAACAAATCTTGGCGCTTAGAGCCTGAATTTATATTTTAAATACGAACGAATTCATAGTAATTGTGCATTTTGAGTACTAAATATTTACTTCTTTCTTTAGCTTATTAAAAAAGTTTCAGTCTTAAAATGTTTATCCTGACTCGACCTTTGTTGTCTTGAACTTTTGTTGGCTGCTATCCAATCTCGCTTTCTAGGTCTCCTTGTGCTTCGTCGGTCTCTGGCGAACTGTCCGCAACTATCGAGTTTTTCATCCACCAATATAAATTTGGGTCATCCTCTTCCAACTTTTTTTATCACTACATGTAGTTAAGGGTACTGTTTAAACAACTTAGTTATCATTTGTAAGAGAAATTAAATATGGTATTTTGTTACCGTATAACACTGATGAGGTCGAAAATGACAATTGAAGTAATGCGGGTTACATTTCACTGGTTCAGGCTATCTCGAGGGTCATTTTGATTTACTTTAATCTCAAAGTCATTTTATTTGAATCTAAGGCTATTTAATCGTACCTAACTTTAACCCGAGCCTTTGGTACGTGACGTTTATAATTAGACCATGCATCTGTACGACTCCATAGTAAACTGTTACTAACCTTTTACATTTCTTAAATTCGTGCTAGCTCCGTGAAAAGAGATTTAAGCATACATTTTTATTGGTTATTGCCGCTACTACGTTGAACGCTTTCCTGTTTTAGATTAAGAGATGACTCGTCGCTAACAAAACTTAACCATTACTTTAAAAAAACGACTCACCGGAAGTTCTAAACAGTTCTTCAGTTGTCAATTTCTTGTATCTTTAGTTTCCAGTTCCTAATAGACTGACCGTGAACTAGTAAATGCAAAATAGTTGTTTAAATTTGTTGTCAAGGTGAGCTGTACGGAGGCGAGGAGGAGGGACGGGGTATTGGCGCGGTTTCTTAGGAATAACGGTAAACGTCATGCTAATTTTGTGAGAGATCGCGTTTGTCGTTTCACTGCAATTGGTTCTGGTGGCCATCGTTTCGAATCGCACCAGTGGAAGTGCATCGTTATGTTTCGTCTACATATAATACGGCAAAACTTGTATTTTTCGCAGATTATGCTACAAGTCATTAGTCTATCGCAGTTTTGACTTTGATAAATATATATTTTGTCTACTTTAGTTAATATTTTATTTAAATTACTTTTTTGTTTCGCACAACGCAACAATTAATTATCACTAATGTGTTAAACACGATTTAGTCTTCATCATAGTTTTTTGCTCTACGATAATGTCGAAATTCGTTAGAATAGTTAGAAATAGCTGCCAGGTTATCGAGCATGGGTTCCAAACACACCTGTCTTATTAATATGAGTTACAGTTTTTCGATACATACACTTGACCAAAATTACACTCGCCAAAATTTGTGTGCAGTGCACGAACAGTGTAGTACTTCCCGTCACGTCTGAAACCCAATAAACTTGGTGAAACGCGACGAGTGCTACTATCCCTCTTTCTATCTATATAAACATTAAAGTCCTCACACTCCTGACGTACTCTTTCTAAGCTAACGTTCATCGATTTCACTTACTAAATACAATTGTAGATTGTAGGTCTACTACAAGTGTAGAAAACTCTAAGCTTTATATTATAAAAGTGTGTTAGATGGCAGCTGTAGTGGTCACTACCAGTGCCATCTAACAACATTCCCAACCATCAGAATATGTAGAGTCGTGCCTTCGTGAAAGAGAACGGGGAGTAGATAAGTAATAGGAAAAAAACAAAGGGCACCTCATTGTACAAGTCAGTAGAAGTGCAATGTCACCGACCGATTATGAACTTCATCGGGGTATCATCGGTATGGGCATATTATAAACAAACTGCACATTGTAAGTTCAACGAATGATTTTTTTTACACTAATAATATTTTATAATTATTCGATTCGATCATGAATTATAATCGGCCCCATACCGCCCTCACCTAGCAGACTTCAGCAACCTCGACCAGATCATCAGCACATATGTAGTCGGGTATAAATTCATTCATTTAAAGTTACAATTATTTATTTCTTTTAACTATTTGCGCATGATGTTAGCACAATTCTGTAATGGAATAAGTAACTCTTAATAGGGAAGCGAGGAATTTTTCAATTTGCAGTCGGGTGGTGTCGTCCCGGTAGTCGGTCGGCCGGTATGTTTAATTAAGGTAATCGTTTCGGTTCGTCCGCTGCTGTAGCGTCGCTTTGTCCCGCGGGATCACTTGCAATCTGTCGCCCCCTCTGTCAGGTTTGAAATGGAAAAGGCACAAAATTAATGCACTGTTTTACAGATTACGTAAAGTATAGGTAAATAAAGTTATGTAAATATGTGTGAAGTAGTATTTTTATGAGAATTACAGATATGAATAAACATTAACGCAAGACTGTCACGAAGGTAGAAAGTAGCTAGTTCAAATTTAAAGCCTTTTAAAATAACTCGAATTACTTTAATCAATTCTGAATTCTATTCCAGTACTAGCTAAAAGTATGCTAGACGAATTAATAAACTATGATCTTAACACATCACTCTAAGACCTTAATAGCATGGAGTATAATTTGAAAGCATTATTTAAAAAAAAGTAACTGTACAAAAATTAATTACTGGAATGACTTTTATTCGTTTATGGTAAATAATTAGTAGAATGCATCTCTATTTGCACCTTCCCGGTGCGTGCGTGTTCCCTAAGCCACGTGATCGGTGTGTTGGGGTCGAACCCCATGCGCTGTCCTATGAAAATAAGGGAGTGCCCGCCATAATTATCGCTGAACCACTGGGGTAAAATAACTTGGACCCCGGGTATAACAATAGCAATCGTAAATTACCATATTGATCTTACATATGCACGGCACGCAATTCTTTAATGTGTTTAGTCGAATTACTACATCTGTATAGGTACATAGTTAGAAGATTCTACTAATATTATTAACATGAAAGTTTCTGAGTATAGATGCATTGGTGAATAATTGTTACTCTATCACGCAAGAGCCACAGAACCGATTTTAGTGAATTGGTTACCAATTTGCTTACTATAGCTGTACATATTTGTCCCTATCTAATATTTATCTTTCGTTTCTGTATGTATGTATGTTTCCTTAATTAAATAAATATTGTCTATATTATTAAGAGTAATTTGATTGTTTGTTTCGAATAAATTTTGAAAATTCTTTCAGAAATAGAAACCTACTCTATCATAGTAACATAGACTCTATTTTATTAGTCTATCTACCTGAGCGAATCTAGGACGGAATCCTAGGTAATAATATAATGATAAATATAAACATACAAGATGGAACAAATATAATTAAAATCTATTTCATTCTTGCAACATATATTAAATGTGGGATAGATTCCATAATTTTAGATGAATAGGCACTTAAATACATCTTACAAGACTTACTTCTATTAGATTTACTTTTAGTTATTACTTTTCCATAATTGTGGTTGGTTAAAAAATTAATGTGTAAAATGTACTAAAGAAATTAAGAACAAGAAATAAAAAAGACAAAAAAGTACTTAGCAGAGCGTGGTTTCGATCCACGGACCTCTGGGTTATGGGCCCAGCACGCTTCCACTGCGCCACTCTGCTCTTGTGAGAAGTTTTGAAAATTTGTTATTATTCCTACGTACAAAGTACATAATTAAAACAAAAAAATGTAATCTCCAATTAACTGTTAATTTTACAAAATATATATTAAGTTAGAGTACGTAAAAGTCATTACATTTAGAATTTGCACTTCAATAATAATATATATTTTAATGGATAATTTTATACCGAACATAAATATCTCTACAATCTAATTTATATGTAACAATAAAATTGTAGGTAAATTAATTGGCTTGCATAAGTTATTCAAGAAGCATTTATTGACGCTAACTAAGTATTTTATTACAATAAAATATTGCTCGATTGTGAGAAAATTACACGACACCAGTCTCGAGTACCAATTAAAATACTAGTGTTCAAGTGTTAATCCTTAAGTGGGTGTGCGGGAACACTCACTGCTGCCGAGCAGACGGCGGGGTTACACGACGGCACTCCGTCTTGACTTCACTCAACATTAAACAGGCCTTTGCTTTAATTGAATACACCAATTAACGTTCCTAAGTTCCTAACCCAATAACTGCAGCTTCGTTTAGAAACAATCCGCCGACTTGTACATATTATGTAACCTTATTTTATAAATTGTTCGTTTATTTTGCTAGCATTTTTGCTCTTACTTCGCAGAAATATGTTTGTCGTAAAGTAAGTAAGCGAATCAAATATTTTATTTACTACGTTACTCCATCTCTACGATATACTCTTTTCAATAATATGATAGTAGAGTCCGTACAGTGACGACGGGTAAAAAATGTATAACAATTTATGTCACAATTTTTTTTTAAATTGATTAAGAATACTTTAGAAGCAAATAGGTTGATTATTGATATGTCCATATTTTATTACTAATCACGTTTATAATGTATTGTGAGCGGGCGAGAAAACTGAATGTAACAATGCTATCAAAGTCTAAGAATAGCAGAACAATATAAACTACACAGATAAGGTACAACTGTAAAGGCGTCTAATGCAAACTATCCAGTAACACCTTCACTAACACGTACTCAAATAAAAAACTATTTTATATAATAAATCAAAGCTGAAATTTGTACTACCTACGTGTACGTCGTCAGGTTGGAATTCGAATGTTTTATTATTTTATGCAATCAAAATACAAATTATTTCTTGCATGTAAGAAAATACACTAGCAAAAATTAACCAATATCTCAATATACTTCCGTTTTATGAGGACAATGGTATAAAGTAAGTAAAAGAATTTGCTAGTAGCTTCATCTCATTGATAAAACACCAGGATAGCATAGCATCAGACAGCTGCCTTGCTTTTTATGTGAACGCTGTACCTCGTACACCCAATCGCTCATACTAATGAAGCAATTCCATCTTAGTTCACAGGGTCGATAGCGCTTCATACATCTTGATACTTTATCGACACTGAATGACAACTTGGAATTACAGTGAATATTTTATATTAGATATGGTATATGACCTATGGATTATTTATCAAGCTGTAAGTCTTTTATTCAACTACATCGCTAGGCTCTGAATTGTTCAAGTATTATTATAAATGACAGGAATTTCTTCAATTTTATATGTTCTTTGCTATTTAATCATGTTTATGTGAAACATCTATCGTCGCGCCTTGGCGGTATAATCGACCAGTACGCCGCTACAGCAAACATCATGTTCTTTCATGCCGTGATGCTCTACGCTGCCGTTCTCGAGTCCCTTGCGCGTGTGTGCGTGCCCATAATTTATATTTATAAATAAGTAATTACTACTTATTATAATAAATAAAGTATATTGATTTTAATTACGAAACTGTTATGTTTTATTATTTTTCTCTATTTTTATGTGTTTTTATTTATTAGAAATTCGAATATTCACTCTCTTCTCTACTGGGCGTCCCGTTAGAGCCGAGTTTTTTTTTAATTTTAACCTTCCCGTCCTTATTGTTTATGCGAAAAACAAATTATTTTTGTAGGTAATTCGAAACTACTTAATATAATACTTTTTAGTAGAATGATTTAGTTAATCCTTAATACGACACAAACTTAAGGCTATCTTCACATGCATCGAAGAAAATGTCATTTTCTTTATAGTAGCAAGAAACGATTAGAATTTGAGTATGACTAAGGTTTTCGTTTCGGAATGTATCAGCTCGGCTGTGCCAAGGCATCACAATAATGCATGTTGGCCACGTCTGCGGGAATGTGTTAAACGCATTACTAGGAAACAAATTTAGTAACAAATATTGGTGGCGTGTTCGCGCCGCCATGCGTGAAAATATTTCTATTTGCCTTCCATTGTAGCTAATACATTCTATTGTCATGTATACAGATGTATATATATCTTATAGATATAAGTCTCTACTTTTGTAAAAAAATGGTGTTTATGTCTTTTTTAAACCTGCTATCCTAAACAAGTTTATTTAATGTATCATTAGAATATTATTATATTTTGATTATACGGGACGCCCGAGGAGAACTTATATCAATCAGATTAAAGTAAAATATACATTCTAAAGACAGGCAATATAAGGAGTACCCGTAACCGACGAGCTTGTATGCGTAGATGTATGGATGTAGAAGCGAGAGAGGTGTGCCAGGATCAAGTCAACTGGAAATCCATAATCTCTGACTACCCCTCTGGGTTACGGGCGTTAGCGTATATTTATTTATACGAGAGATTGCGGATATACCGATCTATTTCTAATGAATTTTAGAAAAATGTACATTCGTGTACTATTTTTAAGTTCTATCGACTCTTAATTATCACAATAGTTAGCAGAGAGTCATCAAGCACTATTTGCCTATTTGCTGATGGACGTTTTATTTTTTTACATGAAAACATTTTATTATCACCTTACAGACAAACTCTCTTTTGAAATATTTTGATCTGGGAAGCGGAACCCGTGGACAGCTCTTCTTTACTCCTAGGCTTGAAGTCCTAGTTCCTTGAAGTCTTTATTTATAGTGCTATTAACTAAATAAGGAAAGTATTTGAAATTAGAGAGTATTGTCTGTGCTGTAGTGATAGTAATTTGGGCCACCTGTTTACAAACATTGCTTATCTTTTGTGTTGTGTAAATGGTTTAGTTGCGTAACATATCCGTTTATACATATAAGGTCTTTGTTCTATCACAACAATTCATGTTTTCTAAAACAAGTAACGTGTGGGTTTTCATCCAAATTTACTTTTGGCCAAATTTAGTTTTTGTATAAAAACGTACGTATAACTAAGAAGTACATCTTACTATATTCTTATAAAAATCCCGAAGACTGAGCTTACATGATTTATGCTTAGTATGTATAATCTATACATTAAGCTGTATCCAAATGGGATTCAAAGATTCTTCTTTTTGTTATTTATAAATTTCATGTGATTTGTATATTCGCGTACATAATTAAAATTAATTAATTTGGTCTTATATCTAAATACAAAAAAGTAAATTAAAAAGTAATCGTCGATCTTCAGATATTTTTCACTATCTATATAATCAAAGCTTTTATCTTACTTTTATTTTTATTTGGTAACCTAAACTATTACTGCCAATCCGTTATTAAAGCTTGAATTTTAGGATCTTTGCAGAACTTCGCGTGACAATAACAATCAAGTGTCCCAAAATACATTCCACAATATCACCCATCGGGGAATACAATTTGAACTGCACGATGGCAGAACGGAACTCGAATGAATTCCAGTAAGATTTTTAGTACGGCAATAAAGCGCGAAAATGTAGGCTCGTTCTTGGCACGGAGTTGCAAATATCATGATAATTAAACTTCTTTGTTTTGATATTTGCTACTAATTTTGTAATCGTTTAGTGTGTACTGTGTTAATAAATAATTAGCCTATAAATTTCTTACAATTGAAACAATAGTCGGTCTTTAAATCTTAATATCTATAAATCGAAGTATTGAAGGCTGATCGTGCCCTGCATCGCCCGTACAATATTAATATTGCATGACAATATTAACTATTCCTCGACAGTGGTAAGGTAACTTTCCATGGCGTGTCCCGTTTCGTAAACCATTAGACTAATGGCTCTTCAAACTCATGTTAAAATGTTCATGCAAACATTACATAATAACTTTAATTGAGTCAAGATTACATGTATTTTTGTAGTTTTAAAATCGTAACTTGTGTTTGTAGGTTTAATAGGTCAGTCGTGTGCGTCATTCCGAAACACAAGAGGGCTAAGCCAATATCAAAAGCCGGAGCCGCTGTCGTTGATTTATCGTCTAGGGCACATCGTGCGCTTTGTTGTAATCTCATGCATTTCATCGCATCTCACTGGCATTAAAGTTCCGCATTTTTGGTACAAGGAATTTTTGGTTGTGGCAACAAATGAAACATTTATAGCTCACACACATGGTTTCATAGAAAACGGATTTATTGTATTTATTACTTAGTTTATTGATTTATAATTAAATAGATATATCATAAATGTCTAAAAAAATTAACCTAATAATCTATGCCTCTGCGTTTTAAATTTAATCAGAAATAAAACATTTTTATTTGATTTGAATTAATCAGCGCTACCCGTAAAAGTCCTCAATAATTAAAATTAATCTATGTTTTAAGTAAAATGATATTGTTAGTACTATAGATTCGGACACATCAAACACCCCACGGCGGCGTGTTCGCGCATCCCTCCCACTGCACATTGTTTTTCAAAGGGATGTCTTGAGCAGTGCTCTCCGAGGAACGCATTTCTAGGGATGACGATAACTGATCCCGGCCTACTATTGTTTGCTCGAAGTTTTACACGACGGTCATACATCAAGTACTAATAGCTCAGAAAATAATCTGTTACAATAATAGAATGTGTCCTACCGTCATATATCAACAATCGATAAGATTTGAAAACGAACAAATTAAACATAATTAAGTAAATTAAGTTTTTTCAACTAGGTAGCGCTATTTGCTATCTGAAAGTACAACACATACATTATAACTTGGGTCCAGCAACAGGTTCCTCCCCTGGATAGATGGAACCTTATAAGATCGGAGAAAAGCAAGCAGCGACGGCTGTTCATCCTAAATGGATTTAAGATATTATCTATCGTGGTCATTGGTCAAACCAACTTTTATATACCTATATTATTGAGCAAACAATGGTTGGTATTTACAAAAGCTTTCCCATTTTATAGAATGAGCCGAACAGTTGGCTCTTTGTTGCACCGCGTACCAGACAGCTGGTCGACGAAACCCGATTCGTACTCAGTTAATGGAGCGTGTGTGCAATCCGTGTCAATCTGCCCTGTGCTAACCGTACGTTCAAGTAAAGCATCTTTTTGGTACAAAAAGTCTGGATAAAATCGACAGATGTCGGAA
>JWHW01057590.1:76421-87057 GCA_000931545.1 Papilio glaucus
GAACATTCGGAAGGATATTGTTTACTATCTAAATTGTTATAATAATTTGTGAGGTAATTATAAATGTAAAGTAATGCATACATTTCAACCAATCCTAGTAGGACATTCAAAGATATAACTCGATAGAAATATTTGCTAGGCCAATACTTTACAGCGACATTACTCAAGAAAACGTATAATATTTAATAGAAAAAAAAAATGAAATTATCATAAGCACTCACACGCCATCTGGAATCCAATCAGAACTCTAATACGAAGGTTTCAAAATTACATTACACGCGTAAGGCAGAAATTGTTAGCAATCCTACTAATATAATAAATGCGAAAGTTTGTGAGTATGGAGGAGGCATGTGTGGATGTTTGTTTCACGTAAAAACTACTGAAAGGAATTTAATAAAACTTTACAATATTATAGTCTATACATCAGAATAACATATAGGCTATAATTTATAAAGATATTGTGCGAATTGACATAAATATAACGATAAGTGTTAAATAAGGAGGAAAAAAATCAACCATATGCGAACTTTTCTGGTGAGTTACACGTGTAATAATGTATAATGGAAATGTTTACCGTAAATAGTCCTACAAAAAAGCCTGCCACAGCATATATCTATCTTTTATGTGTAGGCAACTATCGCCAAAATAGTGAACCGTCTATTAATTATAGGGCGGAGCGAAGTTTGCCGGGCCAGCTAATTATAAAAATTTTTCTTCAGCAGTCAACAATAACGAGTAGGTAAACCTACCATTTGAATTTAATGGTTATAGGCTTGTTCCACCAAAACCGTATTTTTATTTAGTAATACTCTATACTGAAGTTAAGGTAATTTTTAATGGTAAATACAACCTGTTAAAACACTGTTATTATAGTGAATATTCAAATGTTTGCAGTTAAATTTAGCAATAACAATATATTATAGTGTTGGGGATGGTATCACGTGTGCTGCAAATGTGGCGGCGCGACGCAAGGGCCGGCGCCGGCGCCCGCGCATCATTTGACGTCACCACGCTATAATTAGGAGTTTATTGTATGAAAGCGCGACCCCCAACCGCCAAGCGTGCAAATTACCAGACCAAATTAATATTCAAAGTAATATCTTAATATTTCTTTTGTCATTAATCTATTTTATACTTCTACTAATTTACTATTACTTGTCTCTACTTATGGTATAACAAGGAAAGATTTGCCCTCGTTTAATTACTTTACCATGAGATAGATACATTAATTATTATTATATTTCATTTTATACTATTTTTGTTATTTTGTAGATTATTTTTTTTTATAATTTAAAAGATTTAATTACCCTTCCACGTAAGTGTTTTTGTGTGAGTGCAAAAAGACCAGCTGAAACCCAGCACAGGGATGGCTTGGGTCACACCTTTTGCCAATTTTTATATGTTGATTTGGTTTACTGTAGTAGTTTTTTTGTGACAATAAATGGTGTATTTCTTTCTCATTACGAGGAAACCGCGCAACGCCGAGCGTTATGAAATATTATTGCATTTTATTTAATCAATTTAACAATTTGAGCGCTGTACAAAAATCCTTGCTCACTGGACGATTCAGATATATGACGTGGTGGTGAGACGATGTTGGGTTAGAAATTTATGTTCAAGTTAAAAGCTTGGACACAAGGACGTTGCCGTGTCCACATTTAAAAATATTTTATAAACATATTTATGATTGATTTATGATTTTGTCAAAAGCGATAGGATTTATCAACAGGATTTTAATTATTATAATAATCATTTTAAAAAAGCATCCACCCCTAAATATAACATTCATTGGTTTTCAAGTTATGCAGTTTAGAAGTAATGGCATTTCATTTCTTAATAATCTAATGACATATTACTAAACGGTTAACATGCCAAGCTAAATAACTGTACGTGCAACATACAATTGTGAAGTTATAACCTTGAATAAACTCATGTTAGTTGCATACTTACTACTTGTCTATGTTATCTTTGTTCTATAATTTATTCCTTTAATAACCACGTGCTAAATTTTATAACAGTTACTTTACCATTTTAATATTATCGAATGAAAACTTACGACCAAGATTAAGGTCGAGGGCTTGATTCAGCCAACTTATAACAATGATAGTAGTCTTATAATCAAAATGTTACCGCATTTTTGGAAGGCTGATCGATGGAAAATTAGCTAGATGGCTGTCAAAAAACCCGCCAAAAGTAATTTGAGTTGCTAGAAACATGATCAACATTTTAATCGACAGGAGTGTTAGTTAAATAAAAAAATCATCATATATACCACGTATCTCCGAGCATAGGATAGCGTATACTATCTCTACCTACTTTAATCAGGTTAAAAGGAGTGAGGGTTTACCTCTTCATAACTTATCCAAAAGTTAAAGTGAAATAACTGATAAACTCAAACATTTTAATAATAGAAAAACGCAATATTAAAACACAATGGTTTGTATTTGAATGTTTCTATGTTAAGTTGAATGATTTAAAACCGTTCGTTTTGGAGGTCCCGTGGCACTCGCCTATTGAAATCAGGCTAACGATGGGATGGGCAGGTATAGCGCGAGGTGGGCAGCGGCCGGCACGACAAAAGCGACCATATTTTCTCTTTAGTTAATGTCGGAAGGTACCATTGTAAGCTAAGTGAACGTTTGGTTCACTACTAGAAGTTGATTTGTAGACTTTGTTAAAATATGGTAATATGGAAATAGCTTAACATTCATAATTTTTCGGCATTTGCTTTGGGCCTGATAGTAAGTAATATAAGAGAACTTACCATATCATTATTTGTTGCAGAAGGAGGGTACGGCACAAGAGCATGCATTTCGTCGTAAGTCATTTCGCAAACCCCGGCCGTGTCACTGGTGCCACCAGCCCGTGCAAAACGAAGGGTCTTGCTGTAGAGGTAATTATCCATAATTAAAATAACACTTTTTCTTTCCTCGTTAATTTTAAGTCATTAATATACCTGGTAATGGCGGCGGCACTTCAGCACCACCGTAAGTTAGAACAAAACAAGATGTCACGATGGTTCGTCAGCTATTTTCAATGTCCGTCATGTTCCTTCGGTTTGGGTTCATGGACATGGGCACCATCAGAAGTTCTGCGCATCGCTTGCTGTGTGACTCTTATTTTGACTTTGATCCCGAAATTCAAATTGGTCCCACATTTGGTGACAGTGTAGTCTTAAGGAAGTAAGTGTGTACTTACCAGACCAGTACAGACTTCACTCTGTAATACGGACGTGAAACGTAAGTACCTAACGTGTTTTATTTTCTACAATCGCCTAAACACAACTCGAAGGCTAAGACGGTGGTGCTATTGCAACAGAGAAGGTGTGGCGTGATGCTTTACATTTGTCAGTGTTGTACTTATTGTGATAGTAGAATACATACATTGCGATGTCGTAATGTTATTTGCAATAATGTCAAGCCTTGATGCGTGTTTGCCGGCAGCTCTTAACTTTGCAAATGTCTGCTCTTACAGACAGGCATGTCTGTTTCGACTGGCATTTGAATTAAAGGTCGTCGCTGACGAATGTCACGACTCGTAACTGTCTCATAAAAACAAATGTAATAATAAAATGAAATAAATATTCACAGAATGTCAAATATTTTCCTTCAATTCAGTTAAAAATAATATGAATAAATTCCTGTCTTAAAAATACGATAAAATAAAGCTAAAAGTTTAGAGTTTAGCTTGTGATTCTATAAAATAATCAGTATAATTCAAGGATGTAGGTACATATATTAATTTTGAAGGATTGTGACACACCTGCCTCGGTTCTCCTCTAGTAAATATATTCGCTTAATGCGTCCTCCACAACACTGAGTGACTAAGCAACATATATTTTTCCATCGTTTCTTATTAACTTATATTACAGTTCTATCAACTAATACTATGCTATAATCCATTTGTTTTAAATAACTTAAGAAAGTAATAATACATAGAACTTAATAACAAAATTATATTTTATTTGTTACAGTGTGCAAATATGTTTGCCACACGACGTGCGAAAATAAGGTAAATATTTATTTGATAAGATTTTATAAGCTTTTTTTCCACTTTAAAATTATAAGCCTATACGGAATATGCTTATAGCGCCATCTGTTAATGAATTATCAATACTGAACCTTTTTCATTAATCGTACCTTATGAACATGAAATCGCTTGCGCAACTCGAATATGACTCATATGAAAAGTTAAACATAAGCACAACTAGATGGCGCTAACGTATAACATTTCGCTAATCAAAGTTCTTGAAGCACATGATTACTTCCAAAACATTATGAAGCAATAAAACTAGGCAAACAAATTCTTTACGAGTATAATTATTGGTCAAAACTTCTCTATATGTTTTATGAATTATTCATTAGCCAACATATCGTATGATTTCGAAATAAATATCATATACATTAATGTTTGTAGCTCAGTTGCAAACAATAATGTATGTATGTATAGGGGACCGATCTTTGTGGGGATCATTGGCAGTGCACTACTGTAGGCTGAGAAGAGAGTTTAAGAGAGACATAAATTAATGTAGAAATTAACATCTCTAAATTTACTTAATGTACGTGTAATTGGAAGAGTCTGAAATTTTTCTGATTAAAAGAGTGCAATGTGTTAGAAAAATTAAAAATAGATTCTTAAGATTCAAAAAATTCTTACTAGGTGTATAATTTCCGTTAGCGTAGAAAACTTTCTAAAAATACTTAAATAAAGTTAAAGAAAAGATAAAGAAATTTAAATAAGCACTCACGCCCGTAACCCAGAAGGCTAGGCAGAGAAAGAAAATATCGTAATTTCGATTTAGTCCAATTGTGTACATGATCAGAAATGTATGACATTTTAATTAAGTTTTAATACCTATAGTATGTATATTCATAGGAAACCGTGGAACTTTTAAATACGAACTTAAATAAAGTTAATATTAAGTGAAAAACATCGCATTCCCGGAGAATTTCTGAATTGATCTCTAACACCAGAGCCACAACATATTTTGGACATTACATAACAATACAAATTTTGAGACCGCTTTCTGATTACATAACAGAAGAATTAATAGTTTGTTTATTTCATAACTAAGAGAAATATAAATAAATGGTTTACATTTATTTATATTTCTCTTAGAGCTGGACGACGAAACAAATAAAAAAATAAATTTAGTTTTAAATGAATACGGACATGTACTTTAAGAAATGACGTCACCTCGGCAATCTGACCATTGACTATGAAATAACGGCGCCAAGACTTCCTTATTCCCATTCATAATGTTTACATTCATACGCACGCGCGAGTATTAACTTAAAGCTTACTTTGTAATGCGGATTACAATTCATTTATTATTTATTGCCAACTAACTCGTATCAACAGAAATAACAACATTTTAACAATAATACATTTCAATGTGATCTTAGCAAGGATTTTGAAGGGAGCAAAGTTGTTTGTGGTTATGTGCCGATTTACCATAGGGTTTAATCAACAACGAAGAAAAAGTGTTTTGTTTGCCCATTTTATTCACAATACGCAACGACTAAGAAAGGTTATCATCATTAAGACCACGGAAAGAAATTTATGTTTAATTATTACAATGCATGCATATGCTGTGTACAATATAATCGTTAAAGTAGAACTCCGTCAATTTAGCGTTTAAATATGATTACTATAAACATTACCATACCGGTGGTAACCCGCATCAAACCATCTTATAGCTTCGTCCGTAATATTCAGAACACCTACACTGTGGGTAGTAAATTTTACGAGGATTTTACGAGACAATTTACATTTAAAGGCGGATAACGCTATAGCGGTTTTATAAAGTGATCTTCTTTCGGAAATCGCTACAATCAAAACATTTTACGTAATACCGACGGCGAAGTGATACATTACTTCCGAATGCACTGTTGCGTTACACAGATAAGTGCGTTGATAAAAAAATAGTACGGGGCGCGAATTACAGCACTGTCATATCACGAAGGCGAGCAAAATGCTTACATATGTCATAATAACGTTATCGCATTGAATGGCTTAATATTTGTACCGACCAATTGTGCATCAAGCTCGTTATTCCTAGGATGTTTACACAGGCAAATAAAAGACTTAGAGGTCCTCTTCAAAGCACCTTGTGTGATTACAGTACTTATTGTAACAACTTCCCGCAGGTGCTTTATATAACATGTCAGGATACTGGTTAATAAAAACTTTTACGCCTTTCATAAGTGCTAATCGGCATTCCTCAAAATATCGGAGAGATCGGATTTGGCAGTCTCACACCTTTTTATATAATTTTATAATATTATTTGTCGAATCCAATGCTTGTAACGCTATGAATGACTTTTACCAAAATGGGAAATTTCTGACACGTGACCCTAATAAGTTCTGGTGAATTGGTACCTACATAGGAGTGACCACCAAGATCACAAATGGTTGAAAGCTTAATTTCATTATTATGAAAACAATAAATAACAAACACAGAGTTCCAAAGTCAACCTTGTTCTCGCGACAATAATTTCATTCTTTGTACATACATAACACGCAAGTCATTAATAGTATAAAGAAACCTGTCAAACTGTCAAATAAAGGTATAAAGTATTATGTTCAGAAGATACGTTTTGAGCAATATTATTTAAAAAAAAACATCTAGCAGGAATATAACTTTTCAATATTAGAATTAGCTTTTGCGGAACTAACTCTATTGTTCTATTCTAGTGATGCTATTACCTTGCTACGAGTATGGAATAATTTAGCAGAATGTCGGCGGTCGTTCCAAGTTCCAAAAAAAACACTAATATAAAACAACATTAATGGAGGCACGCTCTGCTAATTCTCACTTACCTTTTAGTTACGTTCGTATAAGGTCATCTAAATTACATTGACTTAATTATTAACTTAATCAAGAAGTCCCTCCGTGCATAACAGAAGTGGAAATATATTTGTTTTCAGACAAAGTTAGTACAAAGTTTGATTTTGAGTTTTATTCTTGGTAATTGTTTGCTAGGCAGTACATATGCACGAATGCCATTTCCACCATGTTTGAACATTGGTATGGTATGTCCTGAAAGCTTTGTCGTTTCTTACGTTAGGCTGTTTGTTAGGCGAGTGGTAGGATGTTGGTGGAGTGGAGTCAGGTGCAACGGACGGACGGAGTGGCGGGCGGGTATGAAATGGCCGCGCACGCGCAGTGCCGACGCGCGCGCCGACTGGCCCACGCGCACGCGAAATCTCCGCATTCGCGACACCTTACAAGACATTATTTTTAAATTCATAAGATTTATATTACAAAAGCTCTTTTATACGGAATAACTGAGATAACAGTGATTTATTCGTATTGTTGTTTATATAATTAAAGGGATATATTTAAATATGGCCGTCTCAAATATTATATATTCGTGAAATGGACTATTAAACACTGAATATGCAGAGTTTGAACGATAGCTTACACGATGTCCGGAATGTAACATTAAACTTGTTTTTACAGATGGTGTCGGTTTGTTTTTATTATTTTAGCAGTACATTGTTTCGATGATTTCCATTTTAATATATGTAAGGTATTAATTTACATGTTATATATATATATATTTGTAAATATATTATACACAAATCGTTTACAACATGGGGGCCACGAAAATGTTATCACCTTATCACAATGAGTGATACGATTTTATCGTTATATCGGAATAGACATTTTTAACTTATTTGAAATGACATTAGTTTAAATTTGAATTAAAAATAATAGATAATAGACCACGATTGATATTCATACACTAAAATCAATGTAATTCAGTACGAAAAACAAAAAAGTATATCACTTATAAGAAAGTATGATGCTTTTATAAAATAAACGATTCGAGTTGCAGTTAGACAGGTAACAAAGGTGTACGAACTCATAATGACGGCAGAAACGCTAAAATTTGTAATGCAAATCACCAAAACACAAAATTCAAGGTGATAGCGATGTTTTATCAAATTATATTACAAACACGCCGCGAAGTGTAACTGCCAATGGCAATGTAAAGCGATAACTCTGTTATGTTTCTGGCTTTTATTGATAACTAGGTTTTCTTAGTCACGTACTCCGTTTTAACGATTTTGTATGTGTTTTTGTTAAATACATTTGAAAACCATAGTTTAAAAAATTATTAGTGTAATTTTTACAGGTACATGTAACTCAAATTCTGGCGTAGTTTTTTAACCAAATAACAATTACGTTTCTTAATAAAACGATAAAAATTAATTGTATGTTTGTGAAATGCTAAAGTAATAGTGACGACAGCATGTGGTGTCTAAAGTGAGGATTCATTGGAACTAATTGGTACTAGTGCATTTTCTGGTCTTCAAAAAGATTTTGAAAGATGTACCACAGCGGACGCCTTGGTAGTTCTAGCAGCACCTCTACATCGTCAGGAGGTTCGGACCTGCGGGTATGTTTGATTAACTCCTTTTTTAATAAAATATTGTCCATTAAAGTTTTTTGCCGGTAAAATGTTGCAATACATTATCAAAAGAATCTTAAATACAAGTAGTGAAAACTTTTCGACTCTTGTCAAGAATTAAGTATACTTCATGAAAGTGTCCAACGTTAGTCATGTGATCTAAGCGAACTACAGTCCTTTCTGATGTAACACTAACATTATAACATCGGAAAGGACTTTGGTTCGCTGCACTTCGCACTACAGACACACAGAGGCAACAAGCCATTACAAAAATATTTTTAGTACTGGGTAATGGCATCTGCTCTTGAAAACGTATGTGTCATAACAAACGCGGATTCTGATACAGTCAGCTTGCGGCTAAAGATTGGGACAAGTTGCCAGCGTCAGTGTTTCCGTCCAACTATGACGTGGGTACGTTCAAGAGAAGTGTGCATAGGCTGTTGTTAAACTAGTGCGTACCATGTTTTTACCACATGACACATCACCACTTAATGTCAGCTGGGATTGTGGTCAAGCTCTTGTTTATTCATTATAAAAATCCCAAAGTGTATGTATCATAATGATTGTATTGTAATATAAATACGATATAAATCTAAAATTGTTAAATAATTTTCATTTCGTCAACGATTCAAAAGGTTTGTTTTACTAGCGTGCTTTACCGTACCGCTTCCCTTCCCCTTCGCCCCTTTCCCTCTGGCCGGCTGCGTATGCAGACCAGTTCAATACTGTGGTACAAGCAAAGGCATTTACCCGATGAACAAATAAAATGGCAACACAACCAGGCTTTGAAAGGTGAGGGTCAGGTGATACTTGCGCCGGCGTCGTGTAGGCTGCTAAGATGTAAGTGTCCACCGGAAATATAATACTGGTTTAGAATTTGTAAAAGTTACAATCTCCTATTAATTAAAATAAGTTTTATTGTTTCTCATGTACTAAAAAAACAATATGTGTCCAATATATTTCGTAATTCAAAGTTTTATAAAACAAATCGTAAGAGTTGATTGCATTCCTTAAATAAGATATAAATTTTATTTTGATATTATAAACTTGACAAAAAAAAGCTCATGGTAGAGTAAAAGGAAATAGTTGTGGTCAATATTGGCATCTATGCGAGGACAAATTGACAACTATCAAAGACTCAGAATGTTGATACTGCGAAGTACTTACCTAAATTTTCACAGATCTTCTCTACATATATTTTACTTTTTAACAATTGTATCGCCTTTTATTACATAAAAGGCGATACAATTCTTATAGTATGTTATATATGTTTCAATGTATGGACACCGAAACAGCTGGACCGTTTTTTATGAAACTATCAGGAAATCGTCAGATTTGCCTAAATCCTAATCCTATGAACTTTGAGAAATTGAGTGTATCAATCCGATCAACATAATAAGTACTACCTGGGCGAATGCTGGGCGGATCACTAGTTGTTAATAATGTATCTTGTAATGTAAAATTATAATTATTAATTTCTAAAACACCTTTAAAAACAAGTTTATGTTTCAAGATTGTTGCATTGAATTAATTAATTTAACTTAAAGCGAACAACATGCAAAGCGGTTGGAATGTAAGTGGCACGCAAAATAAACGTGCAAAATCAGAAATGGTGCGCGTGAATCAGAGATGCTGCGCTAGTCCGGAATGCGTCTGCGCAGACTCAGACATAATCTCAACGGTGACGGCCAGGCCGTGGTTACATTAAGCTCTCGACAAATATTCAATGAGCTTTAAATATTATATACATTAGCTAAAGAGTGAAGTAATCCTCTTTTCATCTGATTGGAATAGACTGACTAATATGAACGTGTATATGTTTGTATTAACATCCGTTTCTATGGCATCCGGCTTGCAATCTAGTGGTTGACATAGCAGTTTCTGTGGATTCTCACGAACAACATCACATGTTTTTACTTAACTCTGATGTATACAGATAAGTTGGGACATTTAGGACCTATCGCGTTTGAAAAGGGTATACCAGTGGCATACTCTATCTCTTCGTGTGCTCAGTAGAGCGAAGCGGTATTTCTTACCGGCCCACCACCTGCAGATGTACAAGGCGCAAGTTTGGATACCTCACATGGAATACTGCTCGCATCTCTGGGCTGGACCTACCAGCTTCTTCCATTTGACCTCATACAACAAAGAGCGACTCGAATGGTTAACGACCGAGCTGATGGTTTGGCTGATCTTACTGATGGTCTTGTTCCGAA
>JWHW01057590.1:98595-118367 GCA_000931545.1 Papilio glaucus
ATGGTATTTTTAATCCTATCATTCAATGGCACGCCTAACATACTTCTTAAGGATCGTATCTCAATAAAGCATTAACTATACTAGCACACTTTTCCTGCCAAACCCAGCTCTCACTTAATAAATTCTGATAAATAGTCGGTTGATATAAATTAAACGATCTATATCTCTGTATACTTTAAGATTATACGGTGTCGATCGCTTATGCTTATCGTTAATGCATAGTGTTTTATGTTCATATCATTGTTAATATTTTTGTCCTCTAGTATTTTTTCCTAATACGATAGAAATAAAAACTGTTATCATCTAAAAAAATCCTGTCTAACAATCAAGTCAGGCAACGTAGAGAGACTTAACGAAGATGCAGGCGATGGTGGGAAGTTTTCAACTTAGACTATTGACAGATAATATACGTCGCTGTATCTACACGCCTTTATTACAATGCAGGCATAAGTTAGACTCTGAAGGACTCGTTAAACAGTACAAGTAAAACTGTGCCTAGAATAATTGTAGTTGTGGTACAATAAAATACTGCAAGTATTTATATCACGAATAATGACCTGTCATATTACGACAGTATTACAACTGTTCTGTAATATGGATGTTGATCAAAGAACATCAGCCTTAACGTCAATAAGCGTCTCTGCATCCAATGACATCCTGCTGTTTGTTCACCATCATCATTTAACAGGCCCTCTGTTCACCATACAGTTTGGAGTCATCCCTTAATTATGTAGGACCATTTTAGGATTTTTTGAACTTTTCCTCCATCTTGAGGGGACGTCTTGATATTTTTCAAAATGTCTATTTTTCCCGTAAATAACTTATTCTGTCGTGATTGCGTTGGATTTTAAGAACAAAAATTATTTGCGTTATTTAAGACTAGACTAGTATTTAATTTTACACTATTTCGTGTAAAAAAATATATAATTAGGTGATATTTGCCGAGATCCCCCTCCCTTATGAGATTTATAGATTGGTTTAGGCTTGACCTCTAAAACCGCCTCACGTAATTAACTCAAAAACGCAGACTTGTAAGTACTTCTTACTCAATCGAAGACTTCGATCAAACGCGACTAAATGTTTGAATGGAAAAGTAGTTAGTACTCTTGAATTTTTTAGGAAATGTAATCAAACGTTACACAATACAACAAGCTCATATAACACTGTCCTCTGTGAGCACTGTGACCAGCGTTGTAATTGGTAGCCGTTAACATGATATGCATCAGAGTCTCACGTTCATTCCTACGCTGCATTAGATGGTGCTTGTTCTTTTCCTTTGTTTATTCAGCGTTGGAGACATTTAATAAATGACGTGCCTCACGGTAGGCACAAATGTAAGTTTTGTTGCGTTTAGGTAAAAGGGTAGAAGAAATTTATACAAATTCATTCTCACAGTTACCAGAAATATCACGTACCATTGTCATTCAGTTTTATTTGTTCTACTACACGTGTGAAAAGACCTTTTTCGCGCTAAAAAGATTTATTACCTTGTTTAGTCTGTTCCGTGCTTGTTGACGTGACAGAACTTTTTTGTATCACGGACGTTTATTCTAAACTGTGTATTATTAAAACTATAAAAGACCACCCTGCGTCCCAGCTTGTGTTTCATTGATAAGTTATATGTAAATTTTTCGTAAAGCATATGAAGTAAGTTTTTTTACTAAACGATCATGATTTTATCTTTAAAGGATATGCGATGTGTATGTTCCGTAAAATAAATAATTTGAATCCTTAATGGCCATTCCTTAGCTCTAGTGTCTCTTTCCATTCCATGATTGTTTTGAACTTAACAGTAATTTAACATTACTCCCACGTACACAAACCTCCGCAAGTTCGTCAAGTTCAAGTTCCGCAAGAATTGAGGTTTTTAGGTTTTACAGTGAAAATAATAACTTTTAAGATAAACAAAACTAACCTATTGTTTTAAAAATAATATAATATGTAAAAATGTTCACAATTATATACAAGTAACAGTTAAGTATACTCGGGAATCTCTCCGAAATTTAGTTTTAATTTTATTTTACTGTTTTTATTTGCCTACCTGGGACAAACAGTCCAGATAGGTAGGCCCATCTTCGAGAAGGAGGGCAATCGCCGAATCAGTCTCGGATGGGCAGCGTTTGGGAAGGTGTGAGATATCCTTTCGTCCCAACATCTACCACAATGCCTCAAGACAATAGTCTATGAAAAGTTTGCGTTCCGAGCGATAAGTTACGGAACCGAGACGTGCCAAAGGGCAATACTCGGAGAAGAATGATGAAAAGAAGAAGAATCTCTTTTTATAGACATAAACATTGCAAATTAAAATACCAGTTGCCCTGTGTCCCTAAAAGTTATAATATACTTATATAAGAGCAGAGATAAGTGGCAAAACATCGTAAATTTCACCGTGAAGTTGTGTAGTAACGATGCTTAGGTGCAGACAGGCCTATTACATGAACAATTTACTTTCACAAAATTCAGCTTGACGTGTTGCTGATTGGGTCGTTTGAGTTTACGGCTTGGCGAGATGATCGTCCTTAAATTGGCATTGTATACGGAGTTATTTGTTTTTCATATAATGAGGCTACACAGTGTAATCTCTGGGAACAAATTCCTACACAAGGCAGGAATAATAATATGTATTATTATAATAAGAAACTAGCTGCTGCCCGCGACTTCGTCCGCGTGGAATCAAATACTAATCACTTCGCAGAATAAAAGTTTATAATCGTATTTTTTACATTAATTGTTTTACCTTATTTATCTTTATAGATGTATAGATATTTTACTGCTTAAGGCAACCTTTGTGACTTTGCGGGTAGCGGGCGGCGCTTTCGATATGGCGACGCGTTATTTTTTTCACCATTTCGAGGGTTTTTAACTTTTTGCGCGGAACCCTAATTCTTTTGCTTAAATTAAATTATTTATATACTATTTAAAGCCTTGCAATATTACCTATCTTCCAGTAAAAGTCCAATCCAAATCAGTCGTTTCGGAGATTACCCGGAATAACCGGACAGACAGAAAAAAATGCATTTTCGTTATAAGTAGCTCTGTGCATCATGTGTATTGAGTCTGGAAATTTTATTTTGATATTACATAAAGACACTACAATTTTATTTATCTGTATAGATTTATGAACGTTGGAACCATAATTGTTATTTAAACTTTATTAAGACTAAGTAAAAGGCTTAGAAAGAGCGCATTATATGTTTAAAGCTTATCTACCCGTTTTACCAATACAAAATGATTTAATTAAATAAATTTGATTTGAAAACAACTTATATTACAATTATATAAACAAAAACTTATGTACTAGTTTATTTGCTGGACAGTATTCCTAAAGACGCAATAATACAATTTTGCCCGGCCAGTCCAAACGAAATCCACTTGTCCCGGCGTCGGCCGTGGGGAGACATCGACCTACTTAACGGAGCACGAGGAATGTTTGTTTCAGGTGTCGGATGCTATTGAGCTGTCAGGCAACCCCAATAGAGAGCCGGTAGCACAGCTACCTAACACTGTAAGTAATTTGTACCTCGTGCAATTTGTAAAAGCCGCCAAGAAATATTATCTTTAATCTACGGATGCCTATGGGCATTCTTCCGCGTTCGCAGTTCCATACACATTCAGTGAACCCGAAAGATATGGACTCACGCCACTTGCAGCGTGGAGCCTTTATTGCGTGTACTTATTTTAATAAGGTAGGAACTTGCGGCTCTTAGTATACTATTTTAGTAGTGCTCTAGGATGTCTATGTCTGTGTAAGTCAAGTTTAAAGAACGAAAAAAGAAATATTTTCATCAAACATAATTTAAAAACACGTCAGATAAAAATCTAAAGAAACAAAAATATTATTTGAGGGTGTGTTGTCGAGGTTGTACTCAGATTTTTCTGCAGGACAATCACACAGCACTGTTGTTCTATAAATAAAATCACGAATCACCTTCAAACGAGTGGTGTAGGCAGAGATTAAGGAACACCTCTCTCGCTTCTTCTACATTCATACATATACGCATACATGCTCGTCGGTTGTTCTATGATGCCTTATTTATTTTAGAGTATTTAAGGTAATGTTCCTAAATCGAAAAGATATATTTTTTTATAATTATCACACATGTAATGTTAACATATAAGAAAAAAATACAATATTATTAATAAAAAATGTTAGATAAATATATCGAACAGGTCAATGGGGTAACACCGGTTGATGATCTTGTTTTTTTGCTTAAAAGACATGTTATATAAGTTAACTATCTGTAACTTATATAACCGTCGCACATATTTTATTTGAATTGGTAGAGGTAATGTATATATGTGTATACCGCCTTTTATCAGACAACATTGTTACGGAATGATTTTCATAAAAGCAACTAACGCAAGCAAATAACAAATATAATAATCTGATGAAAACGTCGTAGTTTTCGTCGTCGTCGTAGTTTTTAGTTTAAAATTCAAATTCTTCATGTAATGATGTTATGCTTATTAACTGCGGTTATTTCAATTCTCCAAATAGAATAAACATATACGTGATTTTAATAAGTTCCGGTGGCACCTTCCGAGACTTTTCATAATTGACCTGATCATATTTGGTTCTGCGAAGTCAGGTGCTAGCTTCGATATATTGCTGATATAAAAGTGGATATTGGTGGCTGAAAATTGCCGGCATTACTTGCCATTACATTTATGATTATGGTGGTGCACGGAACGGCGACTGGCGACGGGTCGTAGCGTGGTGAACTTCTGCTCTCTGCCGACTTTAAATTTCTCGCTTTCGTGTTTAAAATTAACTCGTATTAGATAAAATAATCTAAACGGCATTGAACACGGATAGGGATTTTTGTACGAAATAGAAATTAGTATAAATTTAGTTTTTCCTCCAAAGATATTTTGCTTCCCATGCCATAGTTCATAACATTCACAAGTTAACGATGTATTGGGGAACCAGACGAGCTGCATTTGTTTTATAGAGAATTCGGTTTACGTATTATTTAGCATAAAACGTTAGGTATTTATTTCTAGACATTAAACTTAAAACCGTTGTTACTTTTTAATCTACGTTCTATGAAAAGGGTTACGTTAGCCACTATTCTGAACAACTTATTTACACTTAAGCAGCAACTTTAAGATTAAGCAGGACATGTATTTTTTTATTTAAATTAAATATAATGGTAATTGTCTTTTTATTTCATCTTTTTTATGATATCTACAGGGCTTTATGAGTATTTTAGTCACTGTCAATTTAAATCAGTTACATTTAAGAATTACTAATAGCTATAGAGGAAATAGACGTACCTATTAATTATACATCTATAGGCAGAACTCGTGTATCAGCGTAGTTTGCTTGTAAAATCGATATAAATCGTTTATCTTGCTATCAATTTTAAGCGCAACAACAATCAAACTATTAATATTACTTATCGGTGTGTCACATAACTACGTATAGATGGTATCGATTAACAGATACTCCCATAGATTATAATTTGAGTTTGTATTTTACACCAGCATATATTTTAACGACGACGATTTACTAAGCAAAATTGGATAAGAACAAATCGAAATTTAAAATTTAGATACTTTCACATGAAGGTATGAAAAGCAACACATATTCCAAGTGCATTGAAGACACAGAAAATTAAAAAATAAAATAAAAACATGAAACCAAACATTTCATTTGATCAACACTTGCTTCGCGTAGGTGGCATGTAAACCATGATTCTCCAAATCTCGCCCGAGTTTGACTTGCTCTAGGGAAAGTAAACTCACCGCAAGGATTCTAGTATGTGCTAAGCGAAGCACAAACGGTGTCGGGTTCACACTAACACTGCGCCGCGCCACATACCAAACCCAATCCTATTTCCTGTTCATTATGTAAACATTTAACAAAGATTAAAATTACGTGTTCTTATTATTGTAGTGTAGCGTGATGATGGCAGATCAGAATGAATTCATTACATGCGTGATTTCTTTTCTATTAAAATACTGCAAGCAATAAGCGTGATGTCATGTAAGAAGCACTTCAAGAGAGAAGCACAATGGCCGATTCTTAACGTGTGGCGTCATGTCTTACGAAAAGGAATTATTATTGCAGTAGTCAAAATCAAAAGGACCCTAACTTTTAAGTTAGTTTAGGTTATACCTTCATCATGAAAATTAAGATTAATGGTCGTCCACTTATAGATAAAGGCCTTATGAAACGATGGCCGCAATCGGATCGGTCCGTTGCTGCCATCCAGTTCACCCCCGTAACATTGACAATACCACCAGAGAGGTGTATCTCGTCTAGTAGATGTTTCCTATTCCTCTTTTAGTGTTTATGCCAATAATATTATCGTTTATGACTGAAAAACAGTCACAGTTCAACATAAATACTTTTTTTTATGTTTTTGTAATTATTTTCTATAAGCTGTAAATTTCTTGGCCTTTCAGCGTCCGCCAATGGCCTCCTCCTTGAAACGCTCGCTCTAATTAGAAATCGTTAGCTCTGTTAACTTAACCCCTTATTGAAACAAATTGCCGACTCAGCCCGCATTTTCAGACTCTCCATCAATTATACTTTATTGCCCACATTTGCGAAGGTCTCGCCAATGACAACATACATTTGTACGAATAAATGTATGCTATAATTTTGTAATGCAATGCGCTTTTGATGGAATGTTTTTCTTTCTTTATTTATGCAATTACATTTTAGATCTCATAAAGAACTCATAGTTTATTTTACAGATACTATATGAAAGAAGTTAGGATTGATGTGCAGCTATGCAAAGTGTGATTGTGATAGTCATGATAGGATTGATTAAATTGTTATGACTGTGAGATATACTCAAGCAGCGTTACAATCTTAATGTCATTAGGTGTAAATTATTGTTGAAATAAAAACTTAAAGAGACAATCGAGACATTGGGAAATTTGGGTTTTCGTTCGCGAAATGAAACACGACTTCAGTGTACTGTTAGTTTTTTTTTGTTATTATTTTATACTGTTCATTACACGTAACTACATATAGCTTTACTAGGTGCAAACACTCGCTTACATACGTCTTTTACTTCTAATTATTTAATAATTCATAACATATTATCGAATAATACTTGTTCAACCGTATCTATTACTGTATCTAACAGTGGTAGAGCCCACAACAACAACATCTGTTGCACGAATGGGCCGGCTCGGCCGGTGAAATACCACGACCTCACAGAAAACAGGCGTGAAGTTTCGTCTGATGAGTGAGGTGCCGGAGGCCTAATTTCTGTCCTCCTTCCTTTCCCACCCTTTGCTCATAAGGATATGATGGGAACGGGAAGAGGATTGGACGGGGAGGGGTTAACGCGGAAAAGGAAATATCCTTATTCCTATCTATGCCCTCCTCTGTCCATTAAAGGTAGGCAACGCATCTGCAACACATTTTCTTTGTCCGTCTGTTGTGAAAGTCTGCCACCTTATTCCATAAAAAAAAACTTTTATATCTTTTCAATCATCTATACGAAACCATCATGATGACGCATAGGGACGTCGAGGCTACAACCACCCACAATCACAATTTCTCTGTGATGTGCAGTTTTGGCTAAAAAGCTAAATATAGGTACGCACACGTCCATTTTTATACAATAGATAGATAGATGTGTAGCATAGCATAACTACCGCGTACAAAACCCCGTTGGTTACTTTCTGTTCTTTGACAGGCAGTTATGAAACTGAGCGTATTTAAAAAGCAGGGTGTTGAAGCATATTAATATATGAAACATTGAAAATAATTTATAACCTTTTATTTACGCGTACACTATTATTATTCATTAATGCAGTTCTATTTTACACGATCCACTTTTGTAAAATAGAGTTTCCACTCTTATTTCAATTCGACATTATTGCTTTATCAACTCTACTTTTGTAATGATATAAATGATAGCTCGGAATTCTTCGTTATAAACAAGGCACATGGCCGGTTTTTTATTGTTTGTGTTATAAATTAAATGTTTTGATCACGTTCGCACATAAATGTGTCGATAAACAAACGTACGTGTTGAACCTAGTTACATTAGTGATGCCCGGTCTGTATTCTATTACATGTAATTGACATGTGTCAAACGCGGAATCTCGTGGCGTCCGGATTTAGAGTAATGTTTATGGCGACTACGGATGCTGGGCTCCCTCGACTGCTAATGCTCCTCTCATATACGTAATCGATGACCGCGTTTACACAAATTTAATCCATTACTTGCAGTGTATGTAGATGTCACGTATGCTCAATCTTACATATATTCTACGTAATATAAAATTTAACGACCTTATTCCAATTAGCTAAAAGAACAACTTACGCCACCCAGAGCTGCTTTCCGCTAGGACTTTACCGATTTGGTTAAAAGATAGGTCAGGTTACACAAACGGAGTTAGAGATCATTAGAGTATGGTAATGAAAGATTCCTTGTAGCGATGTCGAAATGGTTCTAATTACTTATCGCCTCCAATTCTCCGTCGCTCGACGATAACTTATTTGAACTATTTATCAAGGAAGTTACAAATATTTCTAGCGCTCACGAATAAATGTGTCATTGTGGAATGTTATGAAAGACATAATACATCGATGAGGTCTGTTCTTTTTACAAAGGGCTGTAATGGATGTGACGGGTTTGATTGATGTGCAATAATATTAGGGGGCGAGGGGAGCGGTGTGGTCGTGGATCGTGGTGTGAAGGTGAGGTCGGTGGCGCGAGCGCGGCGCGACAGCGGGCAGGCAGTGCAGTGCGCGCCGGGCGCGCGATCCGACTACACACCGCTTTAGTTTGGGTAGCGCGTGCTCATACGCTACCGTAACGCTATCGGAACTACCTCGGCACCGCCGCACGTGGCGTCCATTCGATAGCTCTGATAACTCACTGTTAACGTGATTTCAATATCACATCTCAACTAATCGATGCCAAATTGTTGTCATTAACAATTCTCTTTGAGTTATTATCAAAGGAAATTTGTTGATACGTAAAGACGCGGCGATTCTTATCACAGTTTATACAGTTCTGAGTTTCTGAGTTGTGAGATCCGTGTGACAGCTAAAAGTGACGTTTGTTCATTAAAATCAAAATGATCAAGCTGTTCAAGAGGAGACTGTCGTTTAGCGGCGACAAACAGAAGCGAACCGCCTCTACCTCCACTGAAGACGCTTTTGAGCAAGAGGTACTTCTACATTCTTTTATCAATTTACGGCATATTTGTTGTTTTAAAAAGTTTTTGCTTTGGCAAACAACACAGATAAATTAATGCACAGCTAACACATTGGGCTTTCTGGTAAACAATCAAACTAAACATCGAGATAATTAGAAATGCAGTTACTGTTAAATGATTTCGAAATCTACGATTAAATATCTTTAATTTAACTAGTAAAACAACGTTGGGCAAGGTGCGTGATAGGGTTGGGTTGGTAGGTAGATGTTTTAGTAAACAGAGAATAGCTGCAGTTTTTCTCTGTTATCCCGTTATATATTTTTTTAAAATTATCCCGTTGAAATAATTGCAGGCTTAACAGCCTCGAGTTTGTGTTGAACTCGGCTCACAGTAATCGCACAGAATAAATTGGAAGTCGAGGTTATCTTATCAGTGCAGGAGGCCGCGCTCCTCCGCACTCCGTATGTTAGTTGCCTGCAAATTAACTTCGGAGAGGATAAGCTATAAACCCTTATATAAAATAACCATCTTCAATATAAAATTAATTTTAACTGGTAGTACATTCGTTTTTAGGTATGTTAAGATGCCTATGGTGCGTTATCAATGTATTATCATATAATCTTGTACGTGTAAATGCCCCGTAACATAGTGGTCAAAAAATTGTGGTAGGTCGCAACCCTGTCATATAAGCTATCTAATTACCTTGAAGACCAGTACTGATTGAAATGGCTGTCGAGTTCGGTGAATGAGAACTTATTTACAATAAACAAGTATATTATAGGTTTGGTCATTTTCATTGTTTCTCCAAGTTATTGGAAGGAAATAACAAATTAACTGTGTTTAGTCCTTGAATCCAGGTATGTCGTAAGACGGAAGGGTTTGACGTAATCGCCTCGCTTGGCGACCCATTGACCTTCGCATAGTAAACTATCAAACATCTGCCACTGTTAGACTATGCAGCTAAGCAAAACACCTAAATAGGAAAATATTCATCAGACACTATACAGAAAGACGCTTTACAGAATATACAATACTATGTGTAGAAAAACAACTTCAAATCAACTTTTACTCGGGCATCCTTCTTAATCAATGATGAATGAATCATCAATCAATAAAAAAATTATGTGGGGACTTTCAACAAACGATTTTACTCGTTTTATCTTGATCGAAAATCTATAGCCAAATTTTATATTTCTTCTATTTCTTTGCGATATTTATTAAATGAAATGCGAATGCACTTCTTTTAACTTGTACATCATATTAGAAATATGTCATTATAATTGTTGTTCAGTTTTATAAAATAATGTTGCTAATAAATTGCATTTGTATGCAAAAATACAAAAAGACGTTACAACAATGAATACAATGAAAAATAATATTAAATAGTATTCATATCAATTCCCTTTGTTTCATAAATTTATAACTAAATGTCTTCAATTACTTTGTTACATTATTGTTACCCAGTAGTTTAACTTGGAAAAACCTAAAGCGTATTACTCTTTATTATTTTTACTTCTATGCTTAGTCTTGGTATATGACCTCGCTAAAGCTCATTAAAATTTCCGCTCCGCTGACTCTTAAATATCACTTCCAACATTATTAGCATTATAACAATCATTATTATTACTAAAATGTTACAAAAACACGCTTAAATTTAAATTGAACACCACGATAGCTATAAAGCTGTTTTGTCTTGTAATCTGGATGGTATATGCCTTAAAATCGATCTGGGGTACGTCGCGTAGTTTATGCTTTGTTAAACTATGCGCAAACAAATATGATGTAATTAAAATAAAAGTTTAATAAATACAGACAGTCTTTTATATGACAAACGGAGTTCTATTTACCAACATTATATTTAATTTAAAGTCAGTTAATATTTATGCAGGTGATGCAGAGTATGGCAGGCTTAGTTAGAGCTCTAGGTAGGTTGCAGTTATGTTAGGGGTCGTTCGTTATATTGATCGGTTTGGTAACATCAAGCATGTGCCATTTAGACATGTTTACATACCTTTTCGCATATTTAACTTATTATAGGTTATTCTTTTATCATTTTTTTATTTAGTTTACATTCAATTTGACATAAACTTTGTAAATAGCATTCTTTTAACATTAACAGTCTTCAGATAAGTTTAATGGAAAGAGAAAAAACAATGGATACATGTTTAATAAAAAGATAGCCGGAATCGTGCCGTCGGAGCATAAGATGGATGCTTAACTCATGGTCTGGTATTGCTTTAAAGACATTTGCAAATAATTCTGAAATAATTTAATAGTACATACTTTGTCATTATCGGTTTGTAAGTAGCCTATCTTAATAATAAGGCGGGAAAGTCCGTTAAGGGGACTATTGCAATGTATTAGGAGCAGCGTCAAGTATCTGCGAGCGCGGCGCGGGCTATCGCGGGCTACGATCGCGTCGCTAATACGCGCTGGCCTCTGTCCTTGGCCCCTATTTGTATTGACGTTTCGCGATCTATTCACCTTATTTACAAAAATAACAACCATTATTGCTTAACCCGATAATTCTCTAAGTGTTATTTACTTACTTACCATCAAAAACAATCAATGTAAGTAAACATTTAACGTTTAAAGTGTTTACATAACCTCAAAACTAAACTTGTTGCGAAAATTTTACATCACTACCAGACGTTGCTAATTACGCGATCGTTTTAAAACAGTAGAAAGCGATGTAGGGAATGCAAAAAACAAGATTTACATTAACATTATAATTTAATTAAAAACCACATACACATACTCTACATACTCTTTATGAAGCAAGAGCCTTCGTCATTTTGTAACACCTGAAAGATGAGGTGCAATTGTATATATTCCTTTGCTAACCGATCTTTCAAATCAATTATCTCTACAAAAATAGAAATAAATTATTTGTTGTTTTTTTGTAGCGGAAATGATATTAAGTATGAATTAGACAATGAAGCTTTGCTTTGACGTATTGAATGGGCTGAAGGTATTTTTCATCGAGAAGTTTACACAGTAAGACAGTAACGGGTATGTAATTAGAATTCTGCTCTCACCAAGACTTACGATTTCTCTCGGACACAAACAGACATAAGCGCATTCCGACACTACGTATATTCAAATAAACGTTGTTTGGATATACTCGTTTTTGTGACGGTAGCACATACAGTACAGTTTACCATTATGTAAACAGCTTATTACGGGTTAATTAATATATCTTAATTAGTCCCCTGATTACCCTTTATATCATTATTAATTAATTACATATTGTAGAGTGGCCTATATTTATTTAATATGTTGAGTAGATCGTTAAATATTTGATGAACAAATATTTTAAGAATCTATAAAAAGAATGTAATTATCGAGTTTGTACAAAAAAGGTATTAAAACAATATGAAAACCGACTGCAGTTCATCGGATGATTTTTCAAATTAGTAGGCTAAGACCCTCGACGGACAGGAGTCGCAATCTCAGCTCGATTTTACCAATTAATATAAATATTTTCGTCTTTCAGTTTCTCGACAACGAAACTATTCGCTAAAGTCGCCTATCGCTCATTTATTGTCTCATTACTGTTTCTGTCCGCCGAGACGTGAAAGTTTAAGTATCAATTTAGATGATAATAGAGAGATTACATATAAAAAGTATCAACTTTACGAATTAATTTACGGCGCTTCATTGTTTCTCTTGGTTTCGCTGTCAACTGTTTTTTTTTATTTTTTCATAAAACGTGCCAGGCGTCGCTTGGATGTCAGTAAAATGATCGATTTGTAATATAAAACGCACATATTACTTTTTTCATCCTTTGGCCGTATTGAACTACCATGACTTCAGTGGTGTGTACAAACATGTATGTCGGCATTGTAATGTCTCAGCTAATCATTACATAATATCAAAGACTGTGTGTGGAATTAAATATTTAGTATTGAATGTGATTGTTAGACTTAACGTCCATTGTATAGCCAAGATATTTTTATCATCTTTATTTGTTGAAGATGTTCACTATTCATTACAACTTTAACAAATTGAAACACATAACACAATAACTTTTTATGCCTTATTTTGACATTATAGAGTTTAAAAACCGTTCTAGCTTCTTTTAATAAAGTTATACCTGAAATACAATTTACAACACCTTTGAAACATCCAAGGGTTTTCAGTTGCAATTTTGTTGTATTAAGAGCAGACACGGACACATTCCACCAAAGTACGTTATGCATTTTGAATTCTGTGTAGTCGCCACATAGTTCATAATTTGGTGACAGTCTGAGATGTCAAAAAATATTAAGTAAAATGTGTTTACTTTTACTAGTCTGTCATATAAATAAAGATCTTAGGGTACCAGCATGATGCAAGTCGGTCAGGTCGTCATTCTAAAGCATGCTCAGATAGGAAATGCACGTCGAAAGTGGCAACGAAACGTTTAGAGCATACGCAGGCGCCCACGCGCGCTGATCGACAATGTAATCACGTCCGTTTACGATGCAACTCCACGTGGGATGTTTATTATCTCGTGTACCTGGCGGTTAATCCTCTGCGCTATTTTTATGTACCACAGAACAGATATTTCGTAATAATCTACACATAAACATCATCCAGCGCTGCTGCAGCACGTTTTAGCTAACGCTACTGAACTAACTCAAATATACTTTCTCCGTACTGTTCTTTGTGTTACGCCATTCGCTACCGATGGTTTCTTTATAAATACTAACAGTTCCCCCTGACCGATATACATCTACACCGGACTTGTGAGATCAGTGGATCGGTGCAAAAACAGATAGTATGTGGATTTATGCTACACTATTACACTATACTACATACAAAGTTTTTGTTAAAGATCTAATCAATTTAAAAGTTAGTAACGAAGTAACTGAAATTTATGTAAATTTAAATACATTCTATTTGAGACATATTAATTAATGCGGAAATCTGTGTTCAATTAACAAAATAGACACAGTTTTTCTTACTTAATTAAAAGTATAGTAAAGTATAGCCTGATTTTAATTCACTTACCTGATTTTATATGGTACGATATAAATATGTGCACGTAATCTGACTTTCATCAATAAATTAAAAAGTTGGTTGCGACGAAAGCAGACACCCGATCCCTGGAGAGTGTCGTACGTGCAATAAAGAAATGCAATCTATTTAGCTTATCGGAATTTTACTTAGTGCTTTCGTTAGGTTTTTATTTAATTAATGTAGAAGGAAAACTGAAAATATTTTATGATTTGTACTTTGATACTTAGATTACTTAACTCCAGTTAGAATAAATCAAACCTGGACATCAAATCGGGCTTAAGAAAAGGATCGGCAAGTGTCATAAGTTTGTCCAAAGACTTAGGAACCTGTAATACTTTGCATACAGGTGATGTCATTTGGCATCACTAGGAGGTATTGACGTTGGGATCGATGGAGGATTACGTCACAACATAAAATTCTCACAATGTTACTATTTTTCTGTTCAGTATCTTATTTCCATCTCGGTAGAGTCCAACACTTTAAGATTAATGGTGCAATCATTTAATGTTTTTATTATGATGAGTGTTCTTGTAAACTAGTCCCGACAACGTTTAGACATATTTGGCCCATATGCAGATGTACGTTTTTAATATTATTTCTATTCTACCATCGATGTTTTAATTAATACATGCGATTCGCCCCGGCTTCGCACAGGTAGCACTAAAAAAATGAAAAAAAAAACTGTCCTATTTTTAAGTTGGATGTAATTACGAATAGTGACCAAATTTAAAAGTAAAGAATATTTTATACCTTAGGTATACCTTGCGTTATATAATCGGAGTTTTGTAAGGATCCCTAATTTTTTGAAAATTAAATATAGCCTATGTTACCTGGGGAGTAGTTTCGGAGCCTATTCAATGCCAACAAATAATTAAACAATCAAATCTTTCCTCTTTATAATATTTAATTAATATAAAAATAAAAGCGCCCTATTATCAATAAGAACATTTAAATAGAAAACTGCATTGTCTTAAGTATTATGTCATTGTCGAAATAGTACCGTGGCTTTCTTTAAATAGATGGCGCATTTTATATTCTGAGGTGTTAATAGAAATGCTTTTTAATTTCAATGGATCTTATATGCTTTTGAGTACAATGAGCTGATACCGAAAAGGAAACTCAGGTTTAAATCATTCGGTAAGATATCAAGAAAAGCCGCGACGAGTGTCAACACATTTGACATAAATGAGTCAACATATTTATACGATGGTATCGTATCATTGGGTTCCAAGGCACAAGGGGTTGTTATAAGTCGCGTTAATATTAAATGGGTTCATAATGGTGGTTGTGCACCCATTGAGAGACCACTGTGACACAATTGTGATAGCAGCATTGGGGGAGGAGATGTTCTATTCTCTAATCACACACACAGTCAGTAAGTGACGTACTCGTCATTTATTCACAGTACAATACTATTATAATAATTTATATAATAGTGTTTTGTTTTTATTGACAACAATATGCTATTATAATAAATAATATAATAGTGTTCTGTTGTCAGTGAGTATGATGAAGTAAGATAAAAAAGTGCTTTAACACAGTGAAGCCTTTTAAACAAGACAACCGGGGAGTACTTCGCCGTCGTAAACAAGATAAGGATCAAATAACTTAAGTAAGCTACTTGGAGCACGTATCTGCCATCTGCCGCGAGCCAACTGGGTCACCTAATAAGAGGATAGCCTGCAGGCACACTGCGATGTGCGAGCATATTGCGGATGCGGAGCCGAACCGAGGGTCCCACCACCAACTGTGCCATTAGGTTACCTAGCCGCGACGTGACTAACGCCATTTTAGATTACCTATAGCCGATTTCCTGTACTGTTTGTATTACAAAGAAGTCCAACGAAGGTTCGGACGTGAGGCGAATACAGAGTATTATCGACCTACGACGCAGTCATTAGCGTTAGATTTCTAGTCGTGCTGTAACATTGCGTGTCTAAATTTGAAGTGTCGAGCTGGACACATGTATATTGTTGATTATCATTAAAACCCGGATTTGAAAGCTTTGGCCGCAAGGCACTTTGTATTGTCAGTATCTACGTATAGCAGTTATTAAGCGTACGTACTCGTAATTACATAGGCGTTAATTCTGCAGTATTTCAATTTGAAACGGTCAAGTGTTCGTAAGCACTTGTCTGTAAAGAAAATTACACGTTTACTTGTCTTGGTTGATAAACATTGTTCAAGATTTAATCTATTTACTATGAAGTTGTATACTAAATATAGTTGTTCAGGGAAGTGGCACTACGACGCAGAATACTGCTGTGATGCAGCATGATACTGATACAGTTGCATTTGCAATACACACAATTGTCGGCAATGAGATATACTATTTTATTTGAGTCCATGACTAATGATATCTGTTTCGTGTTTTTGGGTGCTTCTTTTGTTTCCCTGCTGTTAAAAAACTTTTACATAAAATAAAAAACGAACGTTTGTCACCTAATCTATTTACATTTCATTTCAATCATGCCATTGTGCGTGCATCGACATATTGTCACCTTCTTTTATAGCCTTAAAATACATATATAGGTTTCCCTTAAAAATACTTATACTTAGTTCCTTTTCAGGACAAAGCACGTTTTTCGGACACGAGCTGGCAAATTCATCGATCATGGACGCGCAATGGAAATCCGCTCCCGCTGTCGCCTCCGCCGAGTCGAGCGAACGCGGGTGCGTCCGCCGCCAATGGGGCCCCGCCCTCACGCAGCGACGAGAATGGCATCTATGACACCATCACTGTAAGTACAATGATCAGCGAATGCACAAACTACGTCTGACTTGTGTCTTATTATGTAAACAATTTATTTTATATGGTTTCGTTTTATGCGGTTTGGTTTGCCTAAGTTAAACTAAACCATAAATAGTTTTTGGTTCATTGTTAAATTTGTTTTTTTAATGTACGAGTTTTAATTGGTCCGTAAATTTTTTTTACTAATAATTTAAGCAATAACTAAATTTTTTGGTCTTGAGAGCTTTAGGTAGCGATTTAAAACAACTACGTACAAAACGTACACATTTGAGAAATATTAACAAAATAATTATTTGTTCGTGTAAAAATGATGCCAAAGGCCTTTGGTTAATCTTTGACTAACATCGGAATAGAGTTGCACATATTGTAAATTATGTTATAATGTGACAGCATCATTTGAGGGCCCCGAGCCCATTATTGCTATGCCCCCTAATATCTGACTCTTCTTTTTATATTTAGAGAGTACATGAGGAAGTATTTTTCTGTATGACTGCTGACAACATTGAACAATAATTGCCAACAGGGTCCCATATTCTAGTGTGCCTTAGAATTCCGGAATGAGCTAGGACAGCTCTGGACATCATGTTCTAAACTTAAGAATTACAGAACTTCTTGTGTGAAAAGTTTTGTTGTGTGTGTTTAAAGAACCATTTTAAAACGGTGACTTTAGTATGGTACAAAACAATAGGCGACGGGTAAATACGCTATTTATTTTTTATTATTTATGCAAGAATGTTTTGATGCAAGCTAAACACAACATCGTAAGATAAAGATCTTAATAAGTTACGATGTTTTAAATCTATTCTCGTTTAAGCTGATGTTGTGCAATGATTTATTGACAGTATTACATATTAAAATAATGAATGTATTAACCTTATAATACTAAAAGAACTCTTGTGTTACAGAAGGCTCTTATTACAAAACTTAGAGAATAAAAGTACATACTTGTTTTGTACCCTTGGGTTACATTGTAGTTCTTAATCAATGTAGATCAATTACAACTTCTTAAAATAACCTGTATGTTTCGAATTATTGTCAAATGCTACAAAAATATTTTAATAACATTTAAATCTCGTATTAGCATTTGACGTTATAGTACTCGATAACAAATCTACACAAGATAAAATTTAAATATTAAGGCCGTATACACAACACAACCTTCATTTTTCTCACGTGTTTGATATAACTGAGCGGCGTGTTTACATTTACGAGAGGTTAGAAGTTAATATTCAATTAATAGAAAATTAAGAAATAAAAAGTTATGCTTTGATAGCGGCCGGTTCTTAATTAAAGCAATTTAACATACAATCATTTTGGATGACTGTATCATTAAAAACTAATCATGATTTCAGATAAGAGAATGTTGGACTTTGATAGTTCATTGGTTTGGTCACTGGCTCGCTTCCGAGAGTAGAGTCTCTGGATCGATCCGATATACAATATATTGTGAGTTATATAAAATTAATATTTTTCTTTTTATCACTGAACTTGTGATTGTCTCTCATCGCCACTCCTGATAAATTGGGTTTATAATGTTTATATTGGAAGATCATCGTCGGAAGATATCCAACATCATATCGGTTTTTAAGGCTTTTTTTAGATGATTTGTTAAGTACCTTCACATCTTTGGAAAGTTGGTCCGTATTTTTTTTTAATTGCCGACATATATCTGTTGGAAATTGTTTGTGGCGTTAAAACTAAGTATCATATCTGTTAGGCTACGCCATCATGTAGTAAATAATAGATGCGGGAATTAATTAATCTAAATAATAGACATCGTTTGTACAACATGAAATGCCATCAAATAAAAAAATCACGAAAGTTAATACGCAACTCGTTAGTACCTAACACCGCCAAAGTATTTACTTTGATGGGGTTACAGTCATTAACTGGTCGCAGTGATGGACGCGATAATAACGCTAGTGTGGTCCGGGAAATTAAATTCAATGAGAAAGCCGGCGCGGGACAGCGTGCGGGCCCCGAGGCGACCGCCCGCCAACGAACACCTACACAGACGTGACGTATTGACCCTTGCTTGCTCTCTTTATATATAGATTTGCATTAATACGTCGTAAATCATTACCCACCGCTCCCAAGTCCCGGACCGCGACTAATCTTATATCACACTCAAGGCTTTATATTGTTTCGCTAATACACCTTGTGTTCGACGGCATCTTTGCACTCGTTCTTCCAAGAAACTATTTCTATTTTCTTGGATTAAAATATAAGAAATGTATTAATCTATAACTGTACTGTATGTTTATTTTAAATTACTGATTTTAATGGTATATAATAATAATCCATTTTGAACCCATATATTGAATGAAAGGTTTAAAAGTAAAAATGTAATTCTCCTATGGTATTGATTTGATCGTACTTTTGATTTTATCTAATATTTATTATATTTTTTTCTTAATAATGCAGCAGCTGTCGTATAAATATTTCGTTAAAGACGTAAAATTAAAGAACCTTTAGTAGGTATACTCAAATTCAAAGAAATGTTTGATTTTACACATTTAATACTTTATTTGCATATGCAATAGCGTATACATCAAAGTAAATATGCAAGAATGCTATCAGGCATTCTCTTTCAGCTCATATATGCATACCTTTGGCTTGAGCATCGACTTTAAAGATGTCCACGACCTTTAAATATAAGTAATTGTTATATGGTTCCCGTTGTTTTTATTCGTTATTATGCGAACCACTTTCATTTTTTTTTTTGAAACCCTTACGAAGAAATAAAATTAATCAATACTGTTGTGGGGCTTCTCTCTATAGACTTCTCGCTAAACGACTTTCTGCAGTTCTTTTCTCTTCTGCGATATCTTTCTATTGAGATAGGGTTTTTTTTGGGGCGGCACTATGCCCTGCTGCTTTC
>JWHW01057590.1:158733-170493 GCA_000931545.1 Papilio glaucus
CTGCTGCTGGGTGCCGACAACACCGAAGCGCTCACCGGCCCCGCCGCCGTCAAGCGCGCCGTGCACAATGTCCTGCTGAAGAAGGTACACTACATCCTTCTGTTTCATCTTTAGTATTCATCAAGCGATACATCATCATTCTATCCTGTACGATAATTTACAAGTCCATCAATTCATATGGAGGTAAAGATGTGTAACTTTTCCTGAGGATGTGTACAAGATAGTACCAGATGAGTTCGATTGATTGAGTTTTGATAGTCGAATTACTTCTGGGCTTACATTTAAAGCCTTTTATTTGTTATCGAGTTGCGATAGTAGATAGCGACGTTGACGGATGCTGCGGTTACTGGTAGCACAAAGAAACACAGTTTAGCTTGAAACACATTTTGCTGACTAAAGTGTATCTGATTTAGTTTATGGTTGTAACTAGAAAATAGTGACACCTAACACCTACATATTTTATGATAAGAAGAGATAAATCTTCTTCGCCCTTAATACCTTAATGCCCCAGAAAACATTGATTAAGGTGTTTGTATTTTGTATATATGTAACATAATGCGTATGCATAGGGCAATAACATTATGTTAATAATTTGAATTGACTTATAATCCTAATTCTTTGTATGGTAGATGCTGGTCTATATTGCGTCGTCTTCTATTTTCTACCCTAGATGATGATTTAATGATTGTTAACCATGACGATATTGTTGTTGATGGTACTTGTGTGTGTGCAGGGCGAGGCGCACGTGGTGCACCTGAAGGTGTTCGGCGGCGGCATCACGCTGACGGACTCGGCGCGCAAGTTGTTCTTCCGCCGCCACTACCCCGCCGCCGCGCTCTCCTACGCCGGCCTCGACCCCGACGAGCGCCGCTACCCCTACCGCGATACACCTAACGCAATACCTTCGGAAAAGTTCGTATTCTTTATGTTACCCAAGAATATCTGGCTGTCTGTAGCAACATTATCAGCCTCAAGACGTCCACTGCTGGACGTTAGTGAGTCTTGCGCCTGAGTGAGTCGCCACAAAGATCGGTCCTTTGCCACCCTTATCCAGTGGACTCTCGCAACCTTGACTAGTTCGTCAGTCCATATTATGGGATTCAGACTAAATAGAAATTATTTATGAATCTTTCAATAAAGTAATGTCTTATATATTATAGAAAATGTTACGTAAATTGTGTAGTTTTTAATAATGTAATGCAATACAACTTTTAGGCGCATATTTGCATTCGTGGCGCGAACTTCGGCGGGCTCGGACAACCAGTGCCACGTGTTCGCTGAGCTCGAGCCCGAGCAGCCCGCCACCGCCATCGTCAACTTTGTCAACAAGGTAAACTTCGATCAAACACAACAAAGCGTATATAGATATTGATAAATATAATTTATGTACAACGAATATTTTTTGCAAAAAAAAAGTAAATGACCGAAAACGTTTACTTGATATTAAGTGGTTATTTCTACCCATAAAGAGTTGCATTAAGTGAAGAAATGTATATGCTATGGTCAATTTCCAGACGAAATACGGAAAAATAATTTCTGTGTAAGTCTGTCTGTCACTGTTAAATTTCATTTTTTATGGCAGAAGGTGGTAAACGAGCAAGCGGGTCACCTGATATTAAGTTACCGCTACCCGTAGGCATCTGCAACAAGCTAATGGTTTTCAAATGCGTTGCCGCCTTTAATGTACAGAAGAAGGTTTGCTAAAAGAATAGAGAGGAAAAAAGATTTCCTTTTCCTGTCTATACTTTCGCTCGCCAGAACCGACTAGATTTGGGCCTCCGGCACCTCACTCATCAGAAGAAACGCAGAATACTTCTACTTCACGCCTGTTTTCTTTGAGGTCGTGGTACCTCACCGTTCTTGCAACAGATGTTGTTGCGGGCTCTACCGCTGTTAAAGTTAATTCAAAAAGTAAAGTTTAAGTTCATTCAATGAAACTAAAAATAATTGGTGGCCCGAAATTACCGAAGTTTATCTGCTCGTGGTGACATCACCTCGAGGTGATCGAGCCCATTTTTAGCAAACATTCAGCTTTGCCGCGATGACGGAAATCTATAAATCTTAAAATTGTGTCAATATCTATTTTTTTTTATTTCACAGGCACTGCTTGGAAACATGCAAAAGAGGGACATCATTTAAATTATTATAAAGTACCCAAACTAAAGATTCTCGAGTGGTTTAAAAATACTCACCCAGTATGAAGTGTTTTTAATGAATATTTAGAATTTAATAAACTCAAATTGCTTATTTTCTCTGCCACTGGAGATGTATGTAGAGGCAGGTTTTAAAATTATACTTTATTATTCCATATTAACTTTCCAAATGAATTCGTTGTTGATCTTTATCAATACGAAATTATTTTTAAGTATAACTTTTGTTTCTAAATTATTACTTACCAAGCACAATTAACCAACAAAATTTTATATTCTAATTTATTAAAATTAACAAATAATGTAGTATATGAAAAAAAAACTAACTAGTCTCATTATTAATTTAATTTAGAGTAGAAATAACGTGCGTGCTTAATATAAGTTGAATATTATAAATAACTGGCCAATATGTTACATTCAGTTTGTGTTTTATGAACATAAAAATGTTTTTAAATCAAGACCGCCAATAAATATAAGAGTCAATTATTAGTTTGTACGTTATGCCTATAAAACATGTCCACGCTTTGGAATACAACGAATGTAATATGTACCAACAGTTATCAATGGGTTTTATATGAGATCTGGCAGCTGGGAAAGGTTACCCCATACCACGGCACGATATATAAACTATTATGTCTTTAGAACAGAGGGTAAAGGCTGTGGAATACTTTGTAACAGTCAGTGTTCACGTAAAAAGTGAACAATAGCTTGAAATACTAACATGGAAATCGATTAGTTTACACATTGTAATGAAATAAGTCAATAATTCATACAACGATTGAGCACACGGTAGATGCCTAAATAGTTACATGTTGATTTATCGATTGTTTTAAATAAGACGTACGCTTAATGTAACGCTATATATGTATAAGTGGTTCAAAGCCGCAAATAGTATGCCTTAACAGTGATTTAGTTTACTAAATGTCTATTTTATTTTAATGATAATATCCAGTTTAAGATAATTGAACATGAAATATTGTAATAATTATTTGTTGTAAAATGTATTTATTGGTTATAATAAATAAATCCATGATAAAAATTTTCTTAATATTTTATTTGTCTACCCAAAGTTTCAAATATTTTTATAAGGTTTACATTTAATACAATGAGTTTGGATTATTTTAATGCAGTGTGATTCTTTCACGTGAAATTATTTTTTAATTTAAGTCTAGGAAAGTTTTTTGAGAAAAAATTGCTACAATTATTTATATTTAAGTAAACCGTCTCCGCGCCTATAAAACCACTGGCTGTAAAATACACAACATTCATTAATTCATCTTTAAGCGCTAAGAATGTAATGAACCTTGTCCTGAGACAAAAACGGATGTTGTTGGTGAATGAAGTCTGAAGTCAGTCAGTTGCATACTTCTCTAGGTTTGTCATAATTTATAGGGGCAAAGGGCAAAAACTATTCTTCATAAAACTAATTATATTTTAACACTAAATACTACATAACGAAGTATCGTACCAGCCATCGACATTTCGTTTAAATATTCGATAATATATTAATCAATTTCATTTGAAAATCGGGTGTCGTTTATGAGTGGAGCAGCGTAGACCGGCGGGTCAGTCGTCGGAGCGTCCGAAGCGGAGATGTCCGTAGTCGTCGAAGGAGTCGTCGGCGCGGGCAGCGCGGCGCATCCCATACTCGCGGTACAGCCGGCGCGCTCGGTACTCGTCCTCGTCAGCGGGCCCTCCCCGTAGCACCGCGCCCTCACACCACTGCAGTGACACCGCCAACGCCACCACCAGTGACAGTCCGATCAACGTCACGAGCCGCATTTTTAATATCTCTGATTTCTGTAAGATCATAGTTCTGGTTAGGTTAGGTTAGTATTTAAATTTCAAACGAATAATTTAAAACAGCTATTTACAGTTTTAAAGTAATGGACTTAAACTAGTAAACGACGTCAGTGCCCATTCTAGTATATAGTGAATGAACTTGACTGAAATCCCGCCTGGCGTTAAGCGGCGATGTGATCAAATGCATTATGGCCGGTTATAAAATGAGTTTGACTTGACTAGGAACTGAAATCTTCCATTGAATGAGACTGATTGATGAACTTTAACATGATGCGATGTGAACTCAAATATACTATGATATAAAGATCTTGCATTATGTTTCTTATTGCTGAAGTGAATAGGTTCAGTAGACAAGACAAGAGCTAAAAGAGCATACGGCTTTATAATTGCTGTTGCGATATAAAATCTAATATTATTATATAGTATCGTATCGAATATTTTACTATATACAAATGTTCTGCAATATACTGATGGCTGATGGCTGATGGTGATAATCTCACTCAATCGCCGTAATCTTCCCTAATCCCAATGCAACGATCATACGATTGAAGTAAGATGATTTCAGTTGTCCCTTAAGTTCATGAAGGGAATGAAATTAAATTCTGGACAAAAACTAAGATTTAGGAACACTTAAACGATGGTTTATATGTATCAATACAGTAATACTGAATTTTAGGTGTATATTAAGCCACTTTGGGACAATTTTCTGTTGTTGGAGTTTAGTAAATTTAAGATCTCGAGATATGGCAACCATCAGCCAATAGCTTTAAATGGATTTACATTATTGAAATATTTTTCGTTTGAATATTGTTCCGGGTCTAAATTTGATAAACTGGTTTCTATATAAATAAATAATAATAATATAATAATAAATCAGCCTTTTTCTAGAATGTTCCCCACTGCAGGGGCACAGGCCTCCTCTCCGAGAGAGGGAAGGGGCTGTAATCCACCACGCTGGCCCAGTGCGGGTTGGTGGATGTCACATGTCTTCGAATTTTTTGGTTCTAAGACATGCCGGTTTCCTCACGATGTTTTCCTTCACCGTTTTTAGAGCTGTGGTGATGAAATAAATTAACACAAAGTAAAGCGCCTGCCTGGGTTCGAACCCGCCACCTACAGGATGTAAGTCGGGGCCTAAACCACTGAGCCACCACTGCTCGATATCTAAATCATATCTATCTCTATAAATAAATATGAAAAGCTAATTATTGCAGTTAAATTTAGAATAAATTAAAAAAAATTACGTTACGCTTAAAATACATAAAAAAATTATGGCAATTACAAATTGTACGTCAAAAAATCTTTCTTTGGGATGGAAAATACAAAAGGAATATTTTCTATAAATAAAGTTTGTTTAGTTAAGGAATATAACATTTTAAAAAATTAAAAAAGCAGAAGACAACCAAGCTTAAAATAGGTTTATTAAACAAAACAAAACACAGAGTAATAATTTTTTTGCACGTCATATTTAGCCTATTTTGACATGTAAAAGCTATAAAAAAAACTCAGTCAACTCAAAATTTAGGAAATATACATAGATAACAGCTAACACTCACCGCTCTGATGAAGTGCTGGACATAGAAATGGCAAACTGAAACAAAAGGCTCCGGTTTATATAGAGAGTTCGCCCATCGAAAACATCACCCCCTTTTTTAATATTCCCCTCGCAGGCCGCTGTTATAAAAGTGGCATAAAAATTGACGTGTTTCAATTATTTAAAACAGCCAATAACATTGATTGATCTTGTTAGGGGCTGCAAATTATTTTTCTATTGACTTTATTCTTCACTATAAAAAATTCTCTTGATTTTGCTTTTTAGATTACGAGTGATAAAAATCTTATCAGGTTTTATCAAAATCTTTGACCTTAGAAAAAAATGCACTTTATTTTCCCGCCATTTCGCGAAATCACAGCCAGCATTGTATAATTTATTAATTAAAATATAAAGATTGCAAAACTTCATATTTAATACTAAACACGACGATAGTAAACAACGGAAATATACTTAAAAATAAAACGCGTTTTTGGCTTTACAGTTATTTTTCCTTGGCCTTTTAGTAGGAGAAAAATATTTTCATTTCCCGCCTATTTCACATTGTGCATTCATTTGCAAAAATATTTTTAAGATATCTGGTTAAAATTTATAGTGTTGATTTGGATTGTTTTCGAAAATGGGTGATGTTTCAGCAGAGTTCGAAGCATTTGAATCACATTTCATTGATGTAATTTCAGAGTTTCAATTAATGATGGTAAGTAAATCTATTATATGCCAGTCTTATAATAATAGCGACTCAAAATATACAAATTCTTTCATATTTTTATCACATCTCTAATGTAATAAAATAGAAATATTTTTTTGCGTTTGAAGTATAGGTACTTAAGTATATTTAGCGGGTTTGTTGTGCGATTTTATCTTTCGAACGACATTTTGTTGTGAAAAATAAATGACGTCTGATCTGTGTTCTTACAGCTTTAGGATTGGATTGTATTTTTAAGAAATGATTTTAATTTATAATATCATTTTGTAGGCGGCGGCCCACCTATAAAGGGGCTTTTGTGGTTTCTGTCGTATATCTTAGAACAAAGGGCACGTTCAAAGCAATTATAGTAATGTCAATTGCTTGAACGACGGCGCTTTAATGCGACAGATGAAATATCAATATATTAATCTTTCTTTTGATCACAGTAAATTCATAAGAGGTACTAAGTATATTAGATTAGTGTGAAAAAAGAAGGCACCGTCCGCATTTATTACTATAACAAATATAAATAAAGAAAACCAAGACCAAATGCATGTTAACGATACAATCGTTACAACGTGATACGTGTAAAACACAAAATTGGTTTAATTATGTAATTTAATTATACAGACATTGTACTTGTATTAAGAATTAAACTGCGCATCTAAACAATACATTTTTTACTCCTACTTCACGCCCTCACAGAAGATAGGCGTGAAGTAGGAGTATTTTATACTTCTGCGTTTCTGCGATGAGAGACGATGCCGGAGGCCTGGTATCAGTCTTCTACCCCTTACTATCGTTTCCTACAAAAGGTAGGATGGGAAGGGGAAGATGATTGGACAGGGGAGAGGATGAATAGGAGAAAGAAATTTCATTTGTACCTGTCTATCCCCTCCTATGTTTATTAAAGACAGGCAACACATCTGTAAATTATTTTCTTTTTGCAGGCATCCGCCTAGGGTAAAACCGGGATAGATGCCCCACTTTTTGAAATAGCCGCCTAACTTTAAAAATATTTATTTTTTACGAATAATTTCTATTAACGTATTAACGTCTCAATCCTTTGTCTTGAATTATTATTATTCATTTTACCTATCAAATACAAATATTGCAGAAATTTGCTTTTCGTGGAGCCTTTTTTTTAAGGATAGATGCCTACCTGTATGGATAGTTGTCCCACCATGAAAATACTGAGAAGGATAGATGCCCTTCATACTGTATAAACGAAAAATGCGAACCAAATGTTAGGTAGTTCTACTCCTAAAACAGCAATTGTCTCCAAGAAACATGAGTGAAAAACATTGTTTCTTTAATCTTTTAATTTTTATCATTAGAAGATAATTCTAATATCACACAAATGACTATAATTAAATTTTAAAGTGCTTACCTAAAATATTTTATTCAACAGAAATATGAATTCTTAATTGGTGTTATAAAATATTCATATTAAGTGTCAACATGCACATTGCACGATCATACTTTTTATGTTAGAATAACATACTAAAAATATCATCTTAATAAAGATATCTTCATTATTTTATCAAATTTAATTGAAGTTTAGCTGGTCAGTATTTTAAATTTTCTACTAATATACTTTCCTTATACCTTCAGCTTGCTGATTATAAAGTTATACAACGCCAAATACTAACCTTTAAACTCGGTCCGTGAATTTAGCCGCGGAGATAATTACACAAACGTGTAAATCGCATCCTCACCGCACTACTGTCCGTGGGTAACTTAGGTAAAGAGTGATTGCGGCTCTACTTATCCAATTAAATCTTAGTCGGGAGTTCGGGAAGTTCGGCATCTATCCCGCTGCTGCATCTATCCCAGTTTTCCCCTTTGGGTAGCGGTCCTTAACAACAGATGACCCGCTTGCTCGTTTGCCACCTTCTTTTATAAAAAAAGGACATATGTTTCTATCCACACCCTCGTCCGTCAAATCCTCTTTCCCTTCCCACCCTTTTGTAATTAGGAAGGCTAGATTTGGTCATCCGGTGCCTCACTCAACAAAGGAAACGCAAGAATACTTCAACTTTACGCCTGTCCTTTGTGATGCCGTGGTATTTCACCGATCAAGTCGACCCATTCGTAAACAAATGTTGTTGTTTAAATGTCAAAATGTTTGCATCTTGTAAATAAAGATAAAAATCTTTGAGCGTAGTCTACAGAGCCACATCTCCGAGAAGCGGTGCGTACAGAAGCGGCGCGCGCAGAGGCTGCGGAAGTTGCTTGCGCAGAGGCTAAGCGTGTTGCGGACGAAAACCGTTCTATCGCCGCCGCTACAGCTGCGGGCACGACCCAAGCTTCCGTCGCACTGACCGACGCGCAAAACGAATTGGCCGCCCTCAAAACAAAAATTGAACTGACGGTAGGCTAATCATAATTTATTTTTAATTTTCCTTCAATATTTTTATGATTAAAATTTGAAAGTCCCTTAGGGATATGTTCATGTTCTACAGAATAATACATCATAAGTTTGAAATTTTGAATTCCTTGCTAACAGCATATAAAGCTACGTCTGATGTTCTGAACATGATGTTTAAAATCTTTTACGATGTATAGTTTGTTCCACATCAAGATGGGTATTTTGTAACAAAGGTAACATTTTATATTAAAATTCCTAAATTCCAAAATATTTTCAATAAATAACTTTTTCTCACATTACCTTATACAATTTCACTTCACTTTACCTCACGATTTCCATAAAATTCCAATTCCAATGAAAGTATAAAAATTGTGGCCGCCATCTATGGTGAATGACGTTTGTTTGTGACCAAAATTATATTATCTATGTGGAACAAGCCATAAGTAAGTATGGGAATCTTTTTGTGAACGGGATATTTTGAGTATTTAAATCCTTACGTATACAGAAGACATACGGGTAGAAAAGAGTTGAATAGGCTACAGCTTCATTACCATTAGTAATATGAACACAGTGTTATTTTAATGTTTCTGGTAATTTTAATAGGAACGCCAGCGTTGTCTTCTACAGGAGAAGTGCTGTGAATTAACGGAAAGAATAGGAATTTTAGAAAGAGATTTGGAAGAACTGCGGCCTCTCCAATCCGCTCATTCTACAATACAACGGCAGTACGTGGAGCTGGAAAGTCGCGTGCGAATCGCTGCTGAAGAGGCTCGAAGGTAAGCAATGTTCGATTTGTATCTTCATAGTCCTTCTGATGAGGGGCAAAAGTTATTTAATAATACTTGCTTTAGTATGTAATTCACACATTCTTAGGTATTTATATTCTTCTATTATTTTACTTGGTGAAAATAAAGTATTATTTATTATGTGCTATGTTATAACACGAAAGTACATGAACGTATGTACTTAAATTAGTATACAGTGAAGTACATGAACTTATGTTAATTCTGATAATATTGATTTTATTTAAACTTAAGCTTAAACAAAATAAAAAAAAATGTTACAGTTAAAAAAAACTGAATCAATTGCCTTTTAATGCAGCAAAGCGTATTGACGAGAGGCTCTCACTTGATATAACAAATACTTTTGATATATAAGTATCTGAAATCGTACATGTGAAGAATCATCTAGTACTTTATAGACGACAGGTAATAAAACAATCTGAGTCTTATTCGAATGCAAGTAGCACTTGCTCATGGAGGTCACAACCTCCGTTATTTTTACGTTAATTATCCGTCATTGCCAAATATCCGGCAAACGAATGGTTTCTATTTTCTAACGGAATAAACAGCCATTTACTATGTTTTCAATGTTTCAGTGGATCATACTTACAAGTAGGTACTATTACTCTTCTTAATGCATTGAGAAAAGATGTAATAGATAAAAAACTTGCCATTAAAGTAACATCCTAATCCCAACATTTGGATTTTTGATTTTTTTTTCAAACATACATCTTAAAACAGTAGGTACATATTCGAGAATACAGGACTAAAGCACACTGACCCCTAAAGGGTCCCGAGAGCTTAGATAGATTCGTCGAAGGCGTCCTTTATGGATATTTGCACACAAGGAAAAATACAGATTTATATGTTTATCGTTTAGATACCAATATTTGTTTATCTAGTTGTTTTAATAACAGCGAAGCAAGCCGCTTAGAGAGTGAGGTGCGTCGTGTAGAGCGGTGCGTGCGCGGCGGCGAGGAGGTACGCACGCGAGCCCGCTTGGCCGCAGCCGCGCACGTGCGCGAACGCCGCCTCGCCGCTGATGAAAGGCAACACCTCGCCGCAGAACTCCTGCGCGCTAACGGTATGTACATACATACCGCTCATGAATATATTATTGAGGAACTGTAGCTTAATCACAGGTACAGTGTGTTGGGAGAAGAGGAGAGGTGGGAAGAGACGGAAAGAGAGTTCTTCTCTTCATATTACTTGATCAATATATTACTCTTTCTCTCTTCAGCTAACAATCGTCCACTGTTAGACGTATGCCTTTCCCATTGATCGCCTCACATATCGGCCTGCTACCCCTGCCGCCACTCTACTACTCAAGTTACAAAAATACCTTTCTCTTGTATGCATTTGAGAGTTCGCGTGGCTTTACGATTGTAAGAAGTCTTGGCAACGGCCATTCTGTCAAAACAACTATGTAATGAACAGATGCAACCCTAATCATTATTAATAAATATAATTACCAAATAAAGTATATTATATTATTAAGAAAATCTAATTACTAAGTAAAATCCTTTCTTTTAACACGCGTATCCCTGGTTAAGTTATTCGATGATATAGTTTACCATCTAAGGATCTAAGTAATTACAAAACCATACGTTAGATACGCAATCATATTGCAACGTCTTGAATAATTTAGATTGACGATGTTTGCTTGCAATAGTATAGTGATGTAACATGTAAACTGTGGTATCATTGGCACCATTCAGACTATACTTTGGAAGAGTTTAATATTTTCTTCGCCTACATTTTTAACTATACTTCATTGTATCGTTATAATTCTTCTATTGGATAGTTTCATATGGGATATCTGGCATTGTTCCCACGTCTTGAACAGTCCGTATAGTATGCAATACATTACTATAATGGCATACGCAATACATTTTCGTAATTCTGACGAACCCGAATTATGTTGAGTAACGGTATGTTCCTCCTACTTATGGTATGTTATTCTGATCTGTCTGTTATGCCGTCAAGTTAATACTGAGACGAATTATTAAATTTGCTTTTGTTGCGTAATTATAATAAAACTATTATTTGGCAAATATTTGTGGTTATAATAGTTTTGTTTGAAGTATCTGTATCAAAATTTGTTTTACTAGTTGTTAAAAAAAACCTTATTTTATTTGTAACCCTACGACGAAAAAATATGTTTACGAAAATATTTTGTAGCTGACTTACTGTAAAGGAAAATATTCACACTAAGCATGGGGAAAACAACGTTCGAATTTAAGAAAAATACACAAATATCATTGTCCCGGTGGATGTTATAATAAAAGGGTATAATACGCACGATGTCTGCAGCTTTATGTATGCAGATGCGGCAAGTGCGTGTCAACCGATTGCGTTCCATTGTGTATTGTTGCGCTGCAACTTGTCACAGTGACCTACCTGTTGTGCGAGAT
>JWHW01057590.1:172331-187478 GCA_000931545.1 Papilio glaucus
AAGGCGCCATGACCATTATAATAGGTATAATCGTTATATGTTTGGCGTTTTGGCGCCCCTAATTCAGCGCGTGCGCTGTATTATCTCGCGTCTCTATGGACGTACCTATTTTACCTGAAGGGATAATCCGTCTATGCTTTTATATATGCAGATAAGACATATATCTTATGTATAATTAACAAATATGAGCATGCTTTAATAGGCTTCAACAAAATCAACATTAAACATCATACGTTTAGAATTATTACTTACATAGAACTCTAAATAATACCAAATTTATATAATTTCCCCACAACCTGGTTACATAACGTTAATAAATATTGAAATTATAGCAAAGTTAATTTCTATAATTTTCCACGATAAAATATTATTAAACAATAAACATCACCTACATACACGGCGGCCATTACACTTTTTATGCTTTCATCGGTATTGTTGTAATTTTCTGGAAATCGTGAGATAAAGTGTAGTGAAATACATGGGTAGCTAATAAGATAATGTGATAAAAAGTTGTTTTTCGAAAATATTTTGGAATTTACGAATATACAAAAATTCTATCTTGATATGGAACAAGTTATACGTCTATTGCCTATAATACGTATAACCTATTTTTACTGACATTATCTATTTGATATATTAGTAAACAAACAAAAAAAACTATACATTATTCAATTTTCAGGTGAAATCGCTCGGCTGGGATTTATAGTAACAGAGTTGCAACGCCGTCTATCAGATAGCAATAACAAGTTATCAAAACCCGTAGCCAATGAGTCAAATAGTTTGGCGGAGCTGAGAGCTGCGTTAGAAGTCGAGCGAGCTGGAGCGGCGAAGACAGAGCGGGTTTTAGCCGCAGCATTGGCTGATATTCGCACGCTAGCCACGCAGCTACACGTCCAAGACAACCCTATACCTACCCAAGCATTGCCTTCTAAGGAAAACAACACTACCACTAATATATCACCAATAGATTTATTTTTGGCAGAATAATTGTCCATTTTAATGACAAAATGACATATGTAAGAAAAAGAAATACATTTGCGTAATCTTCAGGTGAACTGTAGTTCATTTTGATGCTTTTCAAGTCATTTATATCTAGTTTCCTTTTGTTACTTTCTAATAATAAAATAATAAAACAGAATTTATCGCATTTTACTTCTGCGTTGCAAACTTTGAGGGATGATATAGGTACTTACAAGATATTTCCACCAGTATTCCCAACACAGATACGTTCCCGTAACAAAAGATAAAATAAAAAAAGGTAATAAACTCGTAAAGGCCGGCCGCGACTCGAATGACGTAAAAATATGCAAAGCAAACATCTTTTTGGTTGAAGTGTTATTAGGAGCTTAAGAAATTAATAATATAAAATGGATACTAATTATTACAAACACTGTATAGTACCGCAATATATCAGTACAATAATAAAAACACAGAAACGGTTATTCTACGTGTCTAGGGATAAACAAATAATGTCGTCTTGTTCGTCAACAATCAATGGTACTGCATATAACTTCTGTCGCGCTTTGCTTTTCTTTATTTTGCAATACAGAGTTGGTTAAAATTCAAGAATGAAAGAGAAAACCATTTCACTATTAGCATTCACCAATATTAAATGATGATAGATGGATCTTAACCTCAAAACAGTGGTAGAGCCCGCACCAACAACATCTGTTGCACGAATGGGCCGGCTCGACCAGTGAAATACCACAACCTCACAGAAGACATGTGTGAAGTAGGAGTATTTTATACTTTTCGCGAAGTGCCGGCCTAGTGAAGTGCCGGAGGCCCGGTGTCAGTCCTCTATCCCTTCCCATCGTTTCCTACAAATGATAGGATGGGAAGGGGAAGAGGATCGGGGGAGAGAGGGGATCAATAGGAGAAGGAAATATCCTTTTTCTGGTTTATCCCCTTCTCTGTCCATTAAATATAAGCAACACATCTGCAACTCATATTTTTGTTGCTTATGGGAAGAGGTCAGTTAACATCAGATAACCGCTTGCTCGTTTGCCACCTTCCATAAAAAAAATGAAATTAATTAATTTGAGTAATAAATATATACTTTTAAATGTCTTAATCGCCATTTTAACACCATTACTGTTTATTTTTGTATATTTACTTAGACTTGATATTACGGAATTGTGCAAAGCAGAAATTGGTGTTAGTTGCACATCGACCATAACAACATCGATTTTCCGCTCTTTGCCATTATAAAACCTGCGTCCATTATATCTTCTTGTAGTCGTAAGAACACAGATATCAATGGGAATCTATTATTTTGTTACAAAATTACTGGAAACGCTAACTTTCACTAAAAATCGTTGAAAACTTGATGTGTTTACCAGACTGTGGCGTCACGCGCTCTGATTGGAGTTCGTTGTCACGTGACTAATGACGGCAAAATAGCAATTCTATTTGTCAAAAATATGAAAATGAATATTATTTTAATTGCAACAATTTATATGTTAAAAATAAATTGTTGCAATTAAAATGTTAACTAACAAATAAATTAAAATCTGCCAATTTTATTCATACTGTCAACTACCCTCTCCCTCTGGTGTTGTGGGAGTTGATGGGTGTAGTAATCACATAATATCAGGTAACATTCCCCTTATCCTACAAAAGTTTTTGGTATATTTTAACTACAAAATATATAACATTAAATTTAACTTTGAAAAAGTACATAATAACATCTTCTTTGACTCGTCGCAGGTTTGATTCCCAAATACCTATCGTACGAAATTTTCCCCTTTATATGTCGGAAATTTTCTCCTTTATATTGGAAAGACTGGCTTTATATAAATTGACAAAAACGAAAATAATAAAAGAAAAAAATCTATAAGCTTAAATAAAATTACTGCCTCAAGTAAAATTCGCCACAAAAGAATATCAGCCACCAAGTTCGCATTAGACATTTTTATGATGTGTGGGAGAGCTCGGCGATGTTGACGCGAGATTTTATATTCCAAACAGGTTTCTCAAATCGCGACTTGTATGTACAAACATACCTACGAACCTTTTAGAGGTCGGCATGACTTTGTTTCAAATATTTGCATTTAAAGTCACATCAACGTATAAAATATAAATTGATTTTTTTGCTCTACGAAGTAATATAGGCCACATTGGACGTGTTCCGGCGGTTAGTCGATACGACCTATTATGCGAAAACACGTCCCTAGGAATGCACTTGTGCTCACCATCGAGTGTCATTAAGGCTTGGCTACTGTGAATCATTTTAATGTACACATGTAATTTAAATTAAAACTATAAAACAACACTTACAATATCATTCTTCCACATATAATAATTAACTTGATTGATGATTAGTTGACATTATCCCAGGAACCTACATCATTTTCTCATTAAAACGTTTTTACTTCTTTTCCAGGTACCAAAAGTCTTAACTTACGATTTTTTTAATTATTAAACTATTCCTTATAAATCTTCATTCAGTTTCTAGAAGGAGAAATCGGTCTGTATCATTAAATGGATTTGGTCCACATTTTTTACTTTATACAAGACACAAAATTAACCCAAAAATTAATATCTAAATGTTTGTAATATAATAGTGTAATAAAGCGTTCGTAATAATAAAAATGAGCAGCATAAGAGTTATTAGAGATTACGCAAACTTAGCAAACGTGACGTAGAAGTGCGTAGGTTGTATTTCCTGCTTGCTGATGGTCACAACAGCTAGTTGTATGTGTAGGTGCATTGGTAAGGGGGGATTCGCGAGGCTCCGCGGCCCCCACCAGCCAACAGCCTCCAGCGCGTGCGCCGGCGCCGCGCCGTCAGTTTTGCTGCACCTCGTGCCGATTCCGTGCGCTGTCACGCAGCCTCGACGAACACAAGTGCACTCAAATCGAAACGAAATCATCTGTGATATAGTGTTAAGTTTATATTAAAAACTTAGAAAAGCTAAGTGTTTATCTCAGCTGATACGGTGAATAGTTTTGTGTTATAGGTAAACAGTCTAACCCACTTCTGTGTGAATAGACCTCTCGAACACAATAACACTGTAGCGATAAATTTTAATACTTTCTACGTAAGTATCACGTTAATATTTATGTTCAAGAAAATTGCTATTGCTTTGGAATAATACACGTTATGAGGTTTTGTGGTCGGTATTTTCCAGAGAAAGTCCATTCAGAAATCTTTTGCAATACTTCACACACTAATGTAGGCTATCTGCATTTAAATAGAAACGTTTTAAGGAAGAGAAATTTATAGTAATATTTGGCTCGATGCGACGCTACTGTGTCGACGCAAATGTAGTATTTATACTGTGACTCAGACCTGCTGGACCCACGACTGCGACACAAGGACGGTGAGCTCAGCTCGCAGACACGGTAAACATGTGAATTCAATAGATACATTATTTGATAGCTCGCCCACGACACATTGTACAAAACAATGTTACCTTACCTTAATGCAAGTATTGAATTATGGAAATGAAACTTCACTTCGGTTATAGCAATTTTCCGCAAAAAACCGTGGCTACCTTCGAAAATTTAGATTTTTAATTTAAAAAAGCAGACACTTAAAAATATTTAACTTTAATTGTTATAATAGATTCATAAATTGTTTAAAAGCATCAGACTGAAAAGTTATGTTAACAACCAATTAAAAAGTATAAAGTAAAATACATTACTTGTAATTTACATATTTATAATAGTACAATTTCTATATCTGAATTGATAAATTAAAATTTTTGAGTACTTTTCACCACTTTAAATTAGTAATTAATCCATAAGATGTACACCAGTTTCTGTACCAGCTGTAAAACATCTACAGCAAATATCTTAGGAAGGCCGATATGTCATTTACGATACATTACAACAAAGCTATGGTGGAAAAATGGGTAACATATTATACTTACAAGATTCTCACTGTGACATGAATTTTTAATCAACAGTACCAGCAAGATGTTAATTTAATTTGCTAAAAAACAAAATTGCTAAGAACTACGCTAATCAAAACAATATTGTGCCACCCATAACTTTACAGCACGATATCTTGGGAAGTAAGTTCGGATTTGGTGAGCCCGAGGCGCAAGACCTTAAGTTTTCGTTAGCCTCGTGCAGTAATGTTAGTTAGTAAATTTTACTGCTTTTCTTCCTATACGGACGCGGCGGTGTTGCTTATTAATGATAAACTGCAATTAAAATATATTTAGTACAACCAACTCATTATCCGTATATAAATTGTCACACGTGCCACTAGCAGAGTTTTCCGACTTCTAATTTACACTAAATATTGTCTTCTATTCTTTTTCTATTATTCATGTAAGCCTATTCTTGAGTTAAATCTTTATTTGACTTTTCTTTACTGAATTCTCTATATCTTCAATAATACCAAGAGAAGATAATGCATCCTTTGACCGCATCACAGACCATCACTGATCCTCATTGATAAGCATTTGTAAGATATGTATACTTGTACACCCGTGCTTGGTTAATACTCATTATAATTTGATCTATGTTAGTTTTTAGGTTGATGATGTTTAAAGATTTCTTGTCCTCTTTTTATTCGCACTTAAATTAGTGATATTATTAACAGAGCAATGGCGCAAACAATTACGGTGTCCTGCTTCTTTTTCATCTTGACCACTTCAGGCTTCGTGACATGGTATGTGTTTTTTTAGTAACTCTTTTTTTGTCATACTATAATTTTCTATTAAATAGGAATATCCCAAATAACCATCAAAAGCCGACTTATAAGTTTTGAAACACGTCATTAAATATGAGTAAGGCTGTTAAAGGCAAAATGATTCATTACTATTTATATAAGCGTGTGAAGCGCCTATTCCTTGAAAAATAGATACAACTATTGTCGTTATTCGTTATCATGAATGGTAAAGAAACTTACTTAAGCGTACTAATAGCAAAAACTAAGAAAGTCTTGTGCACAACGAGTACTGAAAAAGAAACTGTGTTTTTCATCTTGCACGTTAAACGAAATAAAAATTATAAACTTTATTAAGTATATTGATATACGTCTACCCTTAATCATAAAGTTTACCGGATGGAAGTGTTACAGCTATATCAAAACCTAAACCCCGCAAAGGGTCCAGTAATACATATAGAATATATTAGTTATAACGCTTCAAGACAGACCGCCTCTATACGATTTAAAGAGGTTAGAACGTTACTTTAAAGTGGAAAATCGATTTAGAGTTACTAGTAACGTCTAGTTGTAGGCTTGCTCTACAATTTAAGTTTATTGCCAGTCTGTCTGTGGTGGGTCCGCGCGTGCTCCGGCCGCACACATCTTACAAGGTGTCGATCGCGGGCAGCTCGCGCGCGCACAACCTGTACGTGGCGGTGGAGCGCGAAGGCGGGCCTTTCAGCCAGGGCCGCGAGGTGCAGGTGCCAGCGGCTACTTCTAGGCTTCTAGAACTTGATGTGAGTATTACTAACAATTTTTTTTTAATCTAAAGTAGCTGTTGTTGCTACGATATTTTTTCTTCGAACCTCTGATGTTGCCGTGATGTTCATATTTCGAAATAAAAACATTTACAAGCCATCAGACTTTTTAAATACAGGTATAAAAAGTAGGTAGAATGAAAAAAAAATTGTGATTAAAAGCAATAGTAAAAGCCTTGTCTAGAACATCTCAAGCAGTCCTTGGAGATGTAAGGATATTTTGATAATTATAAAATAATAATTACATCTATGTAAAGTATGAAGTTACTATGCTGAAAGCAATAATAAAATAAAATACATTGCAATATAGTCGCACCCTTTCGAATTTAATATTTTTGTTTAACTTGTATGAATAGCAATTTGAATGTTTATTACAACAAAACGCACACGTTGCACAATTCGAGTGTTTTTAAAACTCTTTAGGACTGTGACGCGTACGGTTTTTTCAACTTGTATCATGGACAATCATATTATAATTGCAAATTGAAATACCTCAATTCCATTTATTTCAGATTGCTTAAGCAAATACCAATCTCATTGTAATTAAATGTTAATGCGTGTACTATTATTGATTTTTTTTGTTTTTTCATTAGAAACAGTCGATTTTGCCTCCAAAATAGATAACTTGTTTACGTATTTAAATGTCGCTTCCTTTTACCATACTTTCGACATCCATTTCTCGAAACCTATACAAAAGTCAAGTTCACCAATAAATTCAATCATTATCATCACTCTGCCCTTTTTCCACTCATGTGGGATCGGCGCAGTATGATTGTAGTCCATACTGTACAGGTTTTGGCTATAGTTTTAACGGCCGGTCTGACGCTAACCCTCCTCGAGAATAATTCACCAATAATTTCAATGTACTTTTATATATAACTGTTATACTGAAGGCTAATGGACCAAAGAGAGTTCCGTAGAACTCTTAAAGACTCATAAACTATTCACCTGTTGTATTATTAAAAAGTTACATCTCTTTACTTATATTCGGTGTAGATCGGCGACCCGGGGCCGGGGCGGTACAGACTGGTAGCGCGCTCCACCTCGGGCCCTCAGTTCGCTTCCTCCGCGCCATTGGTCTACCAACCGAGAAGCTTCTGCGTCTTCGTGCAGACCGACAAGCGCGTCTACCAGCCCGAGGATACCATTAACTTCAGAGTTATCGCACTAGATAAGTGAGTCCCGTTTTTATTTGTTGTTGCTTAAAGTCAGTAGAATTACAGATAACTTACAGAAGTTTGTGTAGGAAAGAGGAGGGAAGTGAATAAAGAAATAGAAATTAAGGGGAAGGGAGGGGAGAGGAAATGATGCTGATTCACTCGTTAGGTATAAAGGAAAGGAGTAAATGCAAAGGTTCCTAAATAAATCTACTTTACGTCAGTATTCAGTGATGTCGCGATACTTGTCTGACGACCGACCAGTTTTCGCATATTATTATATCACTATAATTACAGAAAGATGTTTTTGGTGTAACTTTATTTCTGTTAACTTTAACCTTTTAAAGATTCACTGTAGGATATTCTCAATCAGGAGGCGGCCGAGAAAGCAACGTCCTCCTGGTATTAAACCCTAGTATAGTCACTTCCAATCCAAGTGTTAATAAGTTGCTAAAAACAAGGGCTATAACCTCACCCGCGCCACTGCTTAGAGTAGTAGCTCTTTATGTAATGGTGAACAATGTGTAACAACAGATACAAAGACATTATTTAAATTAGGGAGAGAGATTCTAATGACCCATGTAGATAACGTTTAAACCGCTAAGGCGAATCGATTCATGTAAAAAGTATATTACAGCAGAAAGCGGAGTGAACGCATCTCACAACGCTCCATACCAATCTCATTGTAATTGTAGCTTAAAACTTTCGATTTCGATATCGGTACAGGTAAAAATAAAGAAAGTTCGCACGCGTAAGATTACGTACCGCTGTGTGCGGTCGTCGAACCCAGTGGCGACAAGCCATGGGATCGCCTCGCATCGCACAATGCTCAAGCACGGCGAAACATTTCCCGAATAATGAGGAAATGTCTACGAGTGTACAACCAGAATACCTTGAGAAACACTCGCTGACTCTGTGCATACTAGTATGGTATTGTGTCGAAAACATTACGATCCAAAATTGAGGACACGCAATGAAATTAATGCATAAATAAAATTATAGAACCAGTTTAGTATTAAATAATAATTTGATCTAGTCCAGTTTCAACACATTTAGATTAGATCATTAGGTCATATTTTATTAAAAAAAATAAACTGTTATACTCAACAATGTATGAAATCGCGAATGAAAATCATTTTAGATGTAGGTATAGTATCACTTTTAAAAGTTAATAGAATACAACACCTAAATATAAGAAGAAGAAAAAACGTGAAGTAGTTTGGAAACAATGAAAGAGATATTCGATCATAGTGTAGATAGATAGAGAGTGTAGACATTTTACTCTTACGGCAATTCGGCAAAGTTATTGTAATTTTAAAGAATAGAAAAGGTAAATTAGGTAAGTTAAGATAATATTTATGACAATAATTACAAGACAATAGAAATAAAATAATAAAATAAGATAATTACCATATGGGATGTGTCAATGATTTAAGGACGGTATGTTAAAATAATATGTAAGCTTTACCTAATATGAGTATGTACTCATCGAGCTTAAGTTAGTATCGTTGGCCATCCCAACAGTAAATAATATGTATGTTAATAAGGTCTTTTTGTAGTTAGAAAATGAATGTAATGTACTTTTAGCGATGGATTTTAACTAAATATAAGTACAGTTAATGAACTGAATATTTACCACAGGCTAACTGCCGATAAAGTGAAGGTCGCAGTATAGCATTACATTGGGTCGGCCATTCGTGCGTAAATCGTTGAAACGTTTACCTTACTTAGTTTAAAAACGTGTGAACACTGCAGTCACCTATGTGTCCTTACAAGATATATGCAGTCAACGGTTTTACTTGATTTGTAATACTGGAATGCGGTAGAAAAATACTTCCGTATGAATTATTTTCGCGTATATCTATTTCCTCTTCTATTATTAATAAAAGAAGAAACTGATTGGTATATCAACGCACTGCCCAAACTACCCAGTAGTTTGGGCACTGCCTTGAGACTTGAAATTTTGCACAGATTTCTGTTATAACGTAGGCGAGCAGTAATTAATGATTTTTCTGATATCATTCTCTAAATAGTTAAGGATGAATTTGGAAAATCTTTGTGTGGCAAAACTATCCGCGCGAAGCCGGGGCGGATCGCTAATCATGGATATAATGTTATTACCAGCTCCTTTTTTAAATATATCACAAAAAGTTATAGTAGAGTTAGCCCTGAGCATATGCCGAAATATGGCAGACAGAAAATGATTAAGTAGTATAAATATTTTTGGTCTACGATAAAGCAAATTAATATTTATAATTAATAATCTCAAAACAGAATCAGGCTTCCAGCGACTTATCTTTGGGTTGTGGATTATTCAAACTATAGGCTAGGAGTAAGTTTGCAAAAAAAAAAACAATATCACCACTGCCGCCACCATTATTATGTCCACTGCTGGACATTGGCCTTCCCTAATGCCTTCCACAATATGTGGTCCTCCGCTTTCCGCATCCAGCGACTTCCTGCCGTCCTCGGTATATCTGAAGGTCGTCGGTATATCTGAAGGAGGAAATAAAGTCAACATTTAAAAACCTTTCTGCACAGATGAGATGAGATAAATTAGTTAAAATTACCAAAATTCTAATGTTACGAGGCAACTTTCTTCATTCTGAAATAACTACTGATGTTACATTTCGCGCTTTGTTCATTGCATGGGTTGTACGCAGATATCTGTTGCCGTTGAATACGTCTGTGGACGTAAGTATACTGGACGCGGGCGGCGCGGCGGTCCGCGAGTGGGCAGCCGCGCCGCTTGATCGCGGTCTCTTCGCCGATGCACTCGCGCTCGCCGACCAGCCCGCGCTCGGCGAATGGACCATACAGGTAGCACAATCATCATCACATCACTAGTCAATGAATGTACACTATTGGAGGGCCTCCCCCAAAGATCGACACAAAGATCGGTCCCTATCCGCGCCTTTATTAAGTAGACTCCCGCAAACTTGTCCAGATTGTTAGTCCATCTTGTGAAACGCATAAGCGTCATCATGTGGATAACCACATCGTCTAATTCTTCTTTATAATTATCACCCGTCTATATTACTATATATTGCATTAAAGAAAGTTTAAGGCAACTTTTTGCCTTCCAACTTGGCCACTTCATTGCGTGGCTGTTAAATATAATATACAAGTATACTACATTATGATTCCCGTTTAATTATGCGCTCGCTTCTGTGATGAATACAGAATCGACGCATAAAAAAATGCAGATTTGAGTTATAAATATTTCACCACACCATCGAATCCGTGGTTTCTCCCAGACCAAACTTATTTCGTCTCATTGGAAAAAGCTTAAAAATGGATCCGGTCAATTGTAGATTAATAATGAACGTGTCACGCTGGAGTTTTAGCAAATTTCGTTTTTTTTATGCATAACTCTTTAGTCAAGGTCACCTTATTTGGAGGCCGAAAGACCAATTAGGCTTACACAAATAGTAGACATACATATTAAATGATTACTCGTCTTCAGGTGGAGGTGCGGGGTCAGAAGTATTCGCGACGCATCCTGGTGGCAGACTATGTGCTGCCTAAGTTCGACATGGAGATGAACATGCCCAAGGAGATACTCTTTAGTGATGGAAGATTCAACATCAATGTTACTGCTAAGTATGCTATTTCAATCTATAGCAGATTGTAGATTGTAGAAGTAATCTAGTCTTAATTTAGTACTTTTATGGATAAAGACTTAAGTACTCTTTTAATTTTTAAATATTTGTTAGGGTTCATTGATTATTTTTATTTATTGCTCCCATTGTACATAAGAACGATTTCAAAATTGAAAAGAAAAGTTTCAAATCCGTGATAAGACACAGATGCGCAAGTATTATTCAAAACTTGCTAAGTGGCCACTGAACAACAATTTCATCGATTATAAAAAAGACAATCTCAAAAATATTTCTCACTCAATATAAAATGGTACAAAAACGTTTACCTTACTACGTCATAAGGTCGCGATATGTTTAGATTTATTAGCATCAATTTAAACGTTATGTAGGAATTGTGAATTTTACTGTTCACATGCATACATTATATTGCAACGCGATATAAATACATAACCATTCACAAATAAATAACGGTGACGAAACAATATACATAGGGATGATATACATGAGAAATAATTATTGTTCAATCAATAATCTAGTCTTTTAGAATCTCCTTATTACATTATTTTTTCATTCATTCCTCCTTGGCTCTAATTTGTTTACCTCTGCCGAAGTATAAAAAGATTTAGCGAGCTCGGCCCTCGGCCTGGCCGCACTACCTTAACAAGATTCCTCCGATAAAATTGAACCTTGTGATGTTTTTGTTACGTCCAATTCAAAGGCGAAGTAATATTTCACGGCGCGTTGCTTTGGTTTTATTGAATTACACAATATGACGTAATTTTTCTTTATCCCAAGAACGGTAGAAAACTTTTATTACAGTTATTTATTTTAACACATTCTAAAGTAGGAACTATTATGAGAAGCAAAGCCAAAGGAATAGGCATGACAAGATAGGTGAATAACTTTTTCCAAACATTTTCAACGGCGAGTTATGTAGTTCTCGTTTTAAGGGAGGAAGGTTTTCGGGTGAAACATCGTAGCATAGATCTCAATTGCCCGTTAGCTTTATAGAAGAGCCATGACCTCTCCTGGCTCAACCGCTCAGCAGCGGTAGTGAGCACAAATAGCGGAGAATGTGACTCAATATCCTACTCTGGATCCATTTGCCTTTAGGCCTGCAGGATAAATATTACTTTATAGAAATGTTTTAACCTAAATAATACTGATAATTAGGCTATTGTAAATGTTGTCTACAAATTGAACTACGGTCAAGACATGACAATGTATTATAAATAAAAATTGAGATTTTTTTCGTGGTATTTTATATTTTTGTATATGTGCGAACACACGGAACTAGATTTGTTGTTTAAGTTAACAAATATATAACTTGAATGATGTCATTTCGTTCCAAAACCGGTGTTTGCAAAACCCGTCCAGTTCTCTTACTATTGTATTCAACTTTGAGATATAGTTCCAAATTAACAAAACATTTATATGGTTATTCCTTAATGAAATTAGCATTATTTTCGTACTTTTCTTTACTTTTAATTAAAAGTATTTTGTTTCGCAGAAATATTTATCCTGCTTGATAACCGCGACTATAGGTAATTAAAAAATTAGATATTAAGCTAGTTATTTACTCGGTATTCTATTTTTATATAGATAGAGGTGGCGGCAAAGCGAGCAAAGCGGTTCACCTTTTATTAAGTGACCGCCACCCAGAGGTATCTCCAATAATCTAATGAGTTGCAGACAGGGTTGGATTTAGGTACATTGAGAACGGTAGTATAGAAAATTAAAAAAGATAGCATTTGTAAAAAAATATGGTACACTGTATTATTTTTAATTTAACGCCTAAGCAAGACGATCTTAGCGCCCCTGACGACGAAAAAAAAGGACACGGTTCTTGACCAACTTTCGTTTGTGGGAAGTCCCTGTAATTTATGCAAAGTAATGAAATTATAGTATTTTTTCGTACTATTCATAGATATGGATAGTATATGGCACGAAGCATGAAATTATAGTATAAATACTATAATTATAGTACGAAATCCAACCCTGGTTACAAATGCTTTGCCAACATTTTATAGACAGAGGTGGGGAAAAAAGAAAAAAGGGATATATCCTTTTCCTATCCACCCCCTCCCCGTCAAAACCCCTCCCCATTTTTTTCCTTATTAGAAATGGATGTGAACCTCTCTGACACATAATATAATTAAAATAAAATATTATAATTATCCGAACCTACTCTTTCTGATACTTCTCTGCAGAATGTGATAGAAGAGTCGTTGCCGTTATAAGAGACAAGCCAAGAATAACTTATAGTGAATAGCTTTAGCAAGAGCTAACGGTACGCGCCGGTCGTGATCAGAATCGTGGTCTTTAGTTTGTCAATACAAGGCAAATACTTAGATATCGTTCCTCATTTTTTTTTACGGTAGCAGGTGGCAAACGAACAAGCGGATCACCACATGTTTAGTGAACGCTACCCATGGTCATCCGCAACAAGCAAATTTGTTGCAGATGCGTTGCCTACCTTTAATGGACAGAGGAGGGCATGGACAGGAATAAGGATATTTCCTTTTCCCCGTGAACCCCCTCCCCGTCCAATCCTCTTCCCGTTCCCATCCTATCCTTATGAGGAAAGGGTGGGAAGGGGAAGAGGACTGAAATTAGGCCTCCGGCACCTCACTCATCAGACGAAACGCAGAGTATTCTGCTTCACGCCTGTTTTCTGTGAGGTCGTGGTGTTTCACCGGTCGAGCCGGCCTTTTCGTGCAACAGATGTTGTTGTTGCGGGCTCTACCACTGTTATTTAGTATGATTAAACTACCTCTTAATATAATATTTAACTGATTATTCTCCTCAGGCATTTCAACGGTTTACCGGTAAATGGGGAGCTGACAATATCCGCGTACGCAGTATTCTTCTCCGGACTACTCCAGCCGGTGTTTTCAACGCCCGCAAGAAAGGTTGTCGAATTCAACGGTCACGCTGATGTCACTTACGACCTCAAAACAGACCTCGACCTTGCGGAAGACGCGGCCAGACCTCTAGTAGTGGAAGCAGTGCTCGAGGAGAAAGATACATTGATACGACAAAACGTTTCATCGAGAATACTTCTTTTGAGAAGGCCATATCGACTGAAAGTAACCGCGCCAGATTATTTTAAGCCGCAACTGCCGTACATTATTCAGGTAAATATTTATTATTGTTGAAAATATTTGTCATTTTAAAAACGTTTACATTGAAAGGGAAAATTTAAGTGTAAGAACATTTATTGATAATTTATTACGTGATATTCAACGGAAGAAACTTCGTGTTACTTCAGATCGAGGTGGTGAACTCGAGTGGTCAAATCATCGACACTGACGGTGATGTAACGGTGGAGCAGCTGTGGGATGACGGCGCGCCCACCAACCGGACCACCGTGCCTTTTCGCAAGGGACTGGCCACATACACCACCGTGCCCGACGCTGCTCACAACAACTCCACCATGAACTTAGTGGTGAGGATATTTTTATCTTACTGATTCATCATTTTAAAATCTTTATTATCTTTAAATAATCATTTTCACTATAATGATATTACAACGTTTCCATTAGTTAAGTATAAATCTACTATGTGAAATTTCTAAAACATCTTAGGACGTTTATAGAACCTATTTTCGCTGAAAAGCTATTTGATTCTTCATTACAATGTATATGCAGTTCCTCGGGTGTTGAGCATATTTTTGGTCACTTACCGTTAGGGATCCGCTGTTCATTTGTTCTATCCTATAAAAACAATAAACTGTGAACAAGGAGAATATGTTCAGTTCTAACTGCAATCAATTCTCCTAGATAAAATACAAGGACGTGACGGAGCGTGTGGTGAACGTGCAAAGCGGATCGCCGAGCGGGCCGGCGCTCAGCGTGCAGTTGCTGAGCGGCGGAGACGAGCTGAGCGCGCGCCTTACCGCCACCGAGCCTATGGAACTGCTGAACTACGTACTCTTCGCACGCGGGGACATTCTAGTCGCAGAGA
>JWHW01057590.1:196921-208262 GCA_000931545.1 Papilio glaucus
AGTGTGTCGCGCGTGGCCGTCTTGCGAGCGCGCATGCGGAGCGCCGGCACTGCAGCGCGCGCCTGACTCACCCAATGCCTCCGACTCTCCCGGCCAAACCAAGCCCAATAGTGCGCCCACCTGGCACGCGACTGCCGCCACGATATTACTGGCTATGCTGCTCCTTATGCAGTAGACTACGAAGACTGCTGGCAATTGGTTGTTTTATTTTACATTTGTTTCTGTTACATCAGTCTCTTACTACAATAGTCATAATCGTTTGACGTTTTGTTATCGTAAAGGTTTCTGTTGCCTTCTCGGCATGTTACTAAACAAATGCATGTAAGCGTTATTCAGAAGCTGCCATTGAAAATGAATTACAATTTAAACATGTTCCATGTAATTTCTAAGAATAATAACGATTGTACGAAAATTTGCATATCGAAAACGAAACAATTCAAAGGAAAATTAACTCTTCTAATTTATATTGGACATGCGCAGCAGACTGAGCCCAGATAAAAAGCAGGTTAGCGTCGAGCACTGTCAGATAAACACTGGTAGCGTGCACTGCTATAGCGATGCTCACTTGAACTGTTAAGTGTACTAATTGGCAAAAGTCTTAATAATGCAACTAATAAAAATAATTATCCGCACAATGTTAATTGAATTATGTTTGTGTATAAAATTATTTAGTTCTGTGATGTTGGTACGTACTTTATGCCATCTAATATTTAAAGATTTTAACAATAATCTATTTGTATGCTGTATTTATTCTTAACTGAAAAACAAGGTTTGTGTGATTTATAATTCAAAATCCCAAAATTTACCAGGTTTTCTTTGTGTTATAAATAAAAAAATGTGCACGATGGAAATGATCAAAATCCAGGACGATCACTTTAATAAATACAGATTTTGTTTAATAATTCAACATAACGGAATTGCACAATCCCGTAAGTAGCTTTTGCTGAAAATATGACTATGACGATATAACATAGTAGAAGTGAATACCTTATCGACATGAGTGATTTAACCTCTTCCGATTGACATACAAATGAATACACACACAACAAAAACAATATCACGTTTTGTATCTCCGTAAGTATTTTCATTTGTTTGTCAATCGGAAGAGGTTAAATGATTCATTACAAGGTCTAAGAAGAATCATACTATGTTTTACTAAACACAATATGGAAAATACATTCAAAGCTTTAATTCAAACTACGTTCAAGGCTTTATTTGCCATTTTAATGTCACTATTTCTTATGATGAAGCAAACATTAAATTAAATAATCTTCTCTTAATAAATGTCTCTCCTTGTCGGGAGGCATACAACATGGTATTGTAAATAAAAAGACTAATGATAATTTAATTAGTAAGATAAGAAATATACTTATAAATAGACTAATGATAATTTAATTAGTAAGATAAGAAATATAATTTATAAGATAAGAAATTATACAATATTTAATTTTACCATTTATTTTTAATTCCAATATAAAATAAAATAAATACTAAACCCATTCCGTTTTTAATTTTTAACTTTCAGTAATTTCCAATTCAAGGAACGACGTAGGTTAATGTATTGTCGAGCTATACAGACATATCTCAAAGTGACTATCGCAAATGGTATGAATGGGTATAACTTATAACAAGGTAAATATTTTTGCAGTACATTTGAAATGAGACAATCTCATAGCAAAATTCTAGTTTCACCATTATTTTTAAATTGAGCGATTAGCTTATTGTAGATTAATGAAACATAGTACAGCTGTACAAGTAACATGTTTATTTCTATTGTTTTCTACAGATACATACATCAAACAAATATTTGTGGTTTAAATTATTTGTATGGCAAAACAAGCGTAGAAGTTTGTCGTTGTCTCTCTTACTGAAAGATAAATATGTATTTGACTATTAATCCAACTACAAGTTCACACAAAGTAACAATTAAATATTAGTATTATTTAGTTAGATTTCCATTTTCTTTATCATCCAATGGAAGAATCCCAAAATTGAAAACGACATGCTTAGTGGTACCGCCGACGCTTTGATCCATGACCACAAACTGCAAACAAAAACCACTTGCGTTAAAATTGATTATTTAATTATGGAGTCGAAAGTTTGTAAAAAGCATACGTATTTTAATTTAGAACAGACAGACAATACTTTACACATCTCTTAATTAGCACTAAAAAAAATATGACGATGAGCTTTATGATATTGTATTTTACATAATATGATATTTATTTAGTATCCGATTAAATTTCATAACCTTTTCATGCTGTGAAGATTAAAGATTTTTTTCGACGTAGTTATGCCAACTGCAATCGTGAACCAACCCAAAGCCTATTATTTTACAAATACTATTTATATTATAATGAACTTACTCATAAGGATCATCGGAAATATAAAACGGTTGGGGCGTCGGCACGAGACCGCTGTCGGCGATGTAGACGTGCTGCGTGGGACGGTCGTCGCCATCGGTCGGAGTGTGCTCCACAACGTGCACTAAATTCTGACCTTCGACGACCTTTAACAAACAAAAAGTATTCTAATACTCAAATTCCTGTAAGGTTGTTTTGGGCGAAAGCGCATGCGCGGATGGAAGGGAACGAAAGAGCGGATCAGTTGGCAAAATGGCCTCAATCGGGATGAAAGCCAAACCGATCTACGAAAGGTTCATTTGTCAAGCGACAGGATCGTCTGAAGACGCTGGACAAATGGAACATGCGGTATGTGTAAGGAGACACGGCCTCGACAACCAAGCTCTTCTTCCCCAACGTGACGAGCGCCCCCGCCACACTTCCGAAACTAGACCTGGATCCCGTGCTGGTGCAAGTGTTGACTGGGCACTGGGACTGGGTTCAGCATATTTGCACAGGTTTAAGTGCGAAGAGAACCCCTCGTGCATCTGTGACCCAGCACGGGAAGAAAGCGTGCCGCATATTTTAACAGTGTCAAGTCTATGGATTCATTTTTAGATTTAAAAGACTGGACTTAGAAATTAAATTAAATAGTAAAATTGTTAAAGATAATTTAAGCATTTTAATAAAAGAAAAAGAAACAATAACAAGAGAAGAGTTTATTAGGTACTGTAAGTCCTCGGCCCGGAGTGTAATAAAGAGAAACAATGTGTAGCAAAATAGTAAATTTAGTTGTGATATTTAGTAATAAGTTAATAATATATGTATTTAAAATGAAGAACAAAAAATGTTAATATATATTGTAAATTTTCGATTATTGTAAATAAAGAAAAACTGAAAAAAATTACCCAAAAAAAAAGAAACAAGGTCCCTGACCTTAACCGTGTTGGGGGTGAACGAGAGGGCAACAACCATCGATGGGCAACGCCATCTCCAGAACCAGATCAGATTCAAAATGGCGGCGCGAAAGGAGGGCCATCACAGCAAAACTTTGTTTAAAAAAATAGATTTCATTTTGAAGTTAACGTTCTTGGTCATTACTCAAATTGGGACGTTTACGTACGATATGTAAACGTCCCAATTTGATTTTTAATAACATGAATTTGTTGAGCAAAAGTCCGAATTCGATTTACAAAATTAAATGCTGAATTCGAAGTTGAAAACCTATATAATTAAATTGTTAAAAGTTTACCGGATAAACAATGAATGAATTACCTTTCCTATAACAGTGTGTAGTCCATCCAGCCATGGTGTTCCGGTTAACGTTATTATAAACTGACATCCATTAGTATTCTTTCCTAAAAATAAATAATGTGACATTATTTCATATTTATATTTCTAATGCTGATTCAATATGTGGTGGTATGAATAATGGAAATTTCGATCGGTATTTGACGAAATGATTCTACTTTGTCTTATTACGTCATAAATTTTTCTTAGTTTAATATTTACTCCAAAATAAGTTTCGTTTTTAATAAGTAAGCTTAACCTACCCACGTGATACTGCGCTGTTTTAAACATGAAAAACCGGTTTATAGTTTTTAATTTGAAAAATGGGTATAAAAATATTATTCATATTGAGTTTCAGTTTGTGTCCGTCAGTGTACTTTTATAGTTTCTACCGCGATAACATACTTAGGACGATTTAAGGTTCTGAACTTTAATAGAAAGTACTCGCTATAATACTATATAAACTGTAAGAGGGGAAGCCACAACAGTATGCTAGTTTTAAACGATAAACCTAGCGAGCGAGAAAAAACTAATTACTATGAAACCCAACGATCACTATGGACTTCGAGCGATTTATATAGAAGTGTGCTGATCACTTATCATTGGACGGTTCGAAAATAAGAAAACGTAAAAGGAACGCGTTATAAGAACTGAAGTTATTTATTATTTATAATATACGCTAAAAATTAACTCATGTTGTATTATATTAGGTAGATAACTTTTATGTCACTTGCATATTCGGATGTACATACATATATTATAGGAAGCTTATGATTTTTTATTGAAGAAATAAATTTCTCACTATAATACTATCACCGTAATCATAAAATTAAATGCAATATCGAAAATTTGGGATTGGTATCTTACCTCTATTAGCCATGGATACAAATCCAGCTACAGTATGTTGTGTATCCAAGTTTTCGTCATCAAACGTCTCGCCATAAATGCTAATGGCTCCAGAACCATCGTCACTGACAACATCTCCTCCTAAAGTTTAACATATTTTGTAATCATGGTGTTTCTTATAAACGTTAAAAGGCTTACGATAATTTAAAAATACCTTGTATCATAAATCTTTTAATTATTCTGTTAAATCGAGTACCCTTATAAGACTTTCCTTTGATACCCTTTGTGGCGAGCACTTTAAAGTTTTTTACTGCACGAGGGGCTAAATCTCCAAATAACCCGACAACGATCCTTCCAATTGTTTTATCTTCCCTTTCTACGTCTAAATAAACTTGATCTGTTACTCTAAATTGTCGCGCCTAGAACATTAAGTAATTATCGTGTTAAATCTATTATTTATTGTAATTGAAAAAACATTCACTTTATATTTTAATTACGCAAAATATATCATAACTCACATCCACTACGATACACTGTAATACAAAAATAAGAATATAAAAGGTGTTGATTATCTTTAAACACATTTTAAAGTATACTAATATAACGAAACGAAAAGGGAATCATAGTATTTCACCCACTAATACTGAAACCAGACTGCGTACGTAACAACAGTATAAGATAGTTAATTAAATAATAGGCTCAAATTACGATGAAGCCATATCAACGTCATTTATGCCTTACTATTCTTTTCTTCTATAGAATTTAAAGAATATTATATCAATTACTTAACTTTTTACATCCTTGGCACTCTTTTTAACCGACTTCAAAGAAGTCCTCAGAGGAGGTACTCAAATTGCATTATAAACTGATTTTAATGCTTTTTTGTTGGAAAGGTGACATTCTCAAGGGGGTCCCAAGTTTGAATGGCATTGAACCTAGGATTAGATATACGTAAGATATACTAGTGAGAGTCGAGCTCGATTTGTTACGTCTATATATACTTGACCCCTAGAATACTCAACCGCGAGTTACACAAGGGCTCAACATAATTTGGTTAATTGAAGAAATGGCACAGGGACTCTCACTCTAGCATACTGTAAACGCAATCGAATACTCCCTTCACACGTACTTTTTATGGTTTTTTTGAAGATGTTTATCTGTAAATGAAAACTTCTTTAGCTGCTTTAGACGCTATTTGTTAGGGGAAAATCTTATACGTTCCCGTAAACAACAGGCTCATCATGCGTCAGATGCTTATTGCTTATGCTTGCTTATTTTAATTTGGAAAAGTTTATTATTTTTTCTGTATTCATTTTGAATTTTATAGTTAAGACAAAAAGACTTATTTTTGTTAGTTGTTTATTTATTTTTGAACATTTGTCGCGCCGTCCCACCTCTCTTGAGCACTTCTGTCGGCAGATACTTATGACTGCCTGTGTTTGTTTTCTTTATTTACTATTACTGTAATAAATATAAAAGAAGTTTTCGTTCAATAATGTATCCAAAATTCACTTAATCCTCTCTAACTCCCTATTTCGGTCGTATTCGTATAGTTATTATAATCATCTCTTCAAAGTGAGATTAGTTGAGATTGAAGATTGGTTTTACAAACACAAATTAAAAATAATAATTAAAACAATGGTAACGACAGTAACCTTTTATGCAATTGAATACACACAAAAATGGGAAAGTAGAAACAATTACATATTTAAAATTCAAAATGTAATCCATTTGGGTGCACAAAAACAAAAGTTATGTGTTCCAATTTATAATATGTCAATGCTCCAATATGACATACGACAACAGACCAATATTCTAATATTCCAACATTCTACTAGTCCAATATTCCAACCAATATGCCAATATTACAATGTTCCAATATTCAAATATACCAATGTTACAGTATTACAATGTTCCAATATTCCTATACGCCAATATTACCGTGTGTTATATTAATGTTTAAATATTCCAATGTGACAATCTTCCAATTCGCTAATGCTCCAATGTGCGAAAGTTCCAATACGCCAATGTTAAAACTGAGAGTCAACTCGCAAATTAAAATAACGAGATTGATCTTCGTATGAGCATGTCTTCCAGTAAATAAAAGTTTTTATTAATTTTGCAAATTGAAAACACATTTTTAATTGAATTCCGAACGGACGAAGTCGCGGATTCTCCAAAGAAAAACTCAATAATCTCGATTGTTACTGTGGATTACCATTATTATAAGTAACTTGTATCGGGTATATTTCGTTCACAAATATCTTGCACATAACCAAAGACTATACTGACCATAACTATTATCTGCGAACACTGTCATTCTGTCATCGTCACCTCAAGCAAGACTAAAGCACCAAAGACAACAATTTTGTGTTTGTTGACAAAATATTTATTAAAAATAGCAGGAATTAGGTTAAAATATGACTGTAAATAATACCATTGCGCACCAGCGTTTAATTCTTAGTGGCGATCGTGAAAGGTAATTGTACTTACTAAACTACAAATGGTTTAATTTATTACACCAGTTATAGACACATTAATAATTACACTTCACACAAAAATTGTAAAACCACTCTAATTGTCGCCCTCATTATTATTATTTAAAATATTTCTTTATTCCACGTGGGAAATTAACTCTAAATAGGTACGTTTGATGTTTTGCTTCGAAAAGTAACTTTGTGTAGATATTTAGATATTCCATTTCTAGTGAATAATATAATGTAATGAATAATATTTATCCACACAATATATACTAGGTTTCCAAAGCTGTCCAGGTTGTGACATTCCTGAATTTGTGTGTAATATATCAAAATAGTAAAGTTTTGGTAAAAGCACTGAGATAACACAGAGAGAAAAAAACTGCACTTTTATTTTTGAACCTTGTATCTTATTGACAAATTTAACATGGCCTAATATCTTTCATATTGAGTGACATGTACATTTTTTTTGTGATAGATATACTCTATCTCTACTAAGGAAGCCTGAAAGTAGCACCAGTAATAGAAAAATTAAGAAGCAAGAGGGAAGAATGGCATTTGATAAGGAGAGTTTTAGATATGAATAAGTAAGGATATGCCAGTAAGGGTAGGCCTAAGAAAAGGTGGACAGAATACATGGAAGGAGACTTATTAAGAAGGGAGTGACAACTGAAATGATGGTTGACAACAATGTTGGAAGACCAAACCCGTTGGCCCACCCTACATAAAGTGGGCAATGACCACACTTATATGTATTTAAATATAGATATTGTTGTTTTTGATTAACAGATTCAAAGATTTACTGATGCGAAGATTAATAGAATGTGGATGGCGAGATCAAGTTCGAATGTTGTGCCGTGAAGTGGTTAAAGAAAATGAAGGAGGCAATGTGAACTTTGACACTCTCGTCTCAAGAGTGACCCCACGCGCTAGAGCCCTCGTTCCAGACACCGTAAAGAAGGAATTGTTACAAAAAATCAAAACCCATCTTTTGACACAAAAAGACCAATAATGTTCACATCCTGAAATTAAATTCAGATTCATGCTTTAACAACCTTTTTTCTTAATAAGTTCAATAGCATATATAAATAAAACTTAATTTTACAATCAACAGTATATTTTATTAATAAACATTTACAGGTAAAGTAACCAAGGAATACATATTGCTTATATAGACATAATACTGTCTTAGATCCCATTAACTGACTGTCATGACCAAACACAATTTTTGTCATGGAGTCACATTATGAATGTCACCTTACTACATTATATATCTCATATTATTGAAACTACTATAAATATTGTTACAATCTAATTATTTTGCTACTTACATCAGTTATTTGCCAGAACCCCACTTATATAGAAACACCCATCATTCTAATTTACTATATGCTGTAACTAAACAAGTTCTATTTGTGGAAATAAGCATTTAATTTTTTTTAATAACTTACTATTAAAGGATTTTTCGAAGCCTAAAATATTATGCATTAACAAATGGGTATTTCTAAATCAGTGTAATCAATTTTACTTATGACACAACGGAATTCGAAAAAGGTACATGAAAGGATTTTTAGCTGCATAATGATTGTGGATATGGAAAAAGGGAATGGATAGATATCAGTTCTTTTTTTACATGTTGATTACTACTTTTTTAAATTAACATTAATGATTATTACTTTAATAAAACAATGTGTATTATGCTATATTTTATAGCGAAAAACCTAATGCTTAAAAAAAATATTCAGAATTCTTCCTAATTTAAATTGAAGTTGAAAAACGTACTAATATGCATTTTAAAACTATGTTTTTTATTTAATAATTATCAATTGTTGTTATAGCCAAACTAATATTGTACGACACAGCCAAAATAAAACACTTTCAGGATTGAAAAAAGCCCTAGAGTCTGATCTCCTTTGAGCAAATATACATAATAAGAGATGTGTATCTATCCACACTTACAAATCTTGTTCTGATCACTTTATTTGTATTTATACATATCTACATACACATATATGTATGCCAATTTAATACAAACCATCATAAATTAATTGGGCATATTTTGGCAAAATGTTACCTTAATTATACACACTGTTGGACAATATATTAGTTAATGTGTTTGATACGCTAAATTTTATACAGATCAACAAATCAGACTACTTAAATTAATTTTGATATAACCGGCTTCCGACGCCGGATGGACAGGAACAACAATCACAAAATATACATTTGCCAATTCAACTAGCTAAAAGAGAATAAATAAATGCATTTCTAAATTTATAATCGAGGGCTTTCAAAAGAAATAATGAGCAATTGTTTTTCCTTAGTATAACATCCTTAAAGCTTTCCAATGCCTTGACCTACATATTATATGCTTATATGTACAAAGATATACAAATGGAATGTATCATAGACTTTACTATACCTTTCATGTAGTATTATATATTTGATCACATAGTAATGTTTTTATCTATATCAGTACTCTTTTACTAATAACAAATTGTTAAAACTTAAAACCTACTTTACTTCACTTAAATAAAACCATGCATACATTGTCGGGACCACTACGCAATACTGTTGATTTCTATTGAGCAATTACCAATGTTTATATGAATTGGTTTATGTGACGCATATAACCAAAGATATACCAAAACTTACTTGCCGGTTTTATAGAGAAATACAAAGTAATCACCCTCACATGTTATAACAGTAACGGTATAAAAATTTACTCCAAAAATGTTTGGTTGGGTAAATAATTTTGCTGAATTAATAATAGATAAATTGAATGTCTCGTTGATTTGAAGAATGTTTTTTTCAATTCAAGAGATATATATGTACGTATAAATAAAAATTGTGAGGTTCGTCGCTCGCTGTCAAAATCCTTTAGTTCGCTATATTTGAAGAGTTTGAACATGACTGGGCGGGAGCGTCGCAATCCACCCGAGTCTCTGTGTTATTTTACACATGTAGTAGTTATAAATACTATTGTTGTCACACAAACCACAAATAAATGATTTTTACATTTACTTTCGGAATATTGACAGTATTTTTTACTAAAATCGCTAGAAAAGGTCTATTCCAATATGTGTGCTCTTTCCTTAATAACATTAATATAGTAAATTATGATCATGATTTACCTATTTTAAAATGTAACTTAACCAAAATATATTTTAACAAACAAACAACCAATATATAATAAAAATAACTTAGAAGAATATATGTATAGAATAAAGAATTTGTAAAATGCCATGGAGAGAATAGCTTACAAAACTACGATATCAGATCGATATTTTTAATGAATGACAAATACAAAATAGTGATTTCGCTGAGAGCTTACTCACTGGTGAAAAAAAATTACTTCAAATTTAGCTGACAAACACATTTTTTTAAAGACTCTGCAGAGAATTTATAAATTTGTTTCCAAGCATTATATACTAATAACTTTTTTTTTGCACATATTACCTCTTTTAAAACAGGGACAATTTAATAAAGTTGTTTGTCGTATATTGCATCTCCGCAAACATACAGACAGAATTAGTTTCATGTAAATAACAATTCGTATGAATAACAAGCCGTAATATAATTATTATTTCAACATTATTTAATAAAATTTCGGAACAAATAACACAACAGCTTCAGCGACTATTGGCTATTCACAACCCGCATAACATTCTGTTACTCAATTTCGATTCCTTTGGCTTTATGTTTGCGAAACGAAATGCCAGCTGTCGACTGCATGACGCAAATTCTCAAATGTCAACACAAATCGCAAAGGAACAGTTTGTTTTTTCGAAATAAACTTGCTTTGGCCTACAATATAAATAACATTATCTACTATATATTTTATTTTATGGAACGGACAATATATAACATACATGTTTATTTTTATAAATTATGTATATATAGCTGTAGTAACTTATTAGTCAAATTTATATCTATTTGCTATCATTAAAATATTGCACCAACAAGCGATTCCAAAGATCTTAAAGTTAATACCATTTGTGCGAAAAAATAATGATTTACAAGGGAAATAAATATGTTATTTTCAAGCAATTATATAAGTAATAATTAGTCTTATAAAATAGTCTGAAAAAAGGTAAAACGTGACCCGAAGAGAAAGATTTAGATGCCTTTCAATTATATATAGCAAATGATAATGAACATACGATTATTAAAATAAAATAAAAATGTATATTAACAGGCAATTAATGTCATCATTACTTTTTCTGTCTCAGCAAAACTGTGGCAGAAGTAGAGGTTAATAAAGATTTAAAACAGCTATTTAAATTAAATCACGATTGTTAAATTAGTTTCCATTGTATATCAAAATAGATGATTTTATAGATGATGTATCCTTTCAATATCAAAGTATTTCCACATTGTTACTTG
>JWHW01057590.1:208546-218659 GCA_000931545.1 Papilio glaucus
ATTTATTTTCCATGTTTACTTTTTAATTTGATTTGTTGTGTCAAATATTTTATAAAAGTACCGACACACGATATAGCTTATTGTTTAATACAACTTGTTTCATTACTCGTGACGCAAAGCTACAACAGAAATGTAGTGGCTTTAATTGGGACATTGTTGACAGAAAGCCTCTGTCTTAAGTTGCCTAATGAAAGTCAAAAAGTGAAGGTGTAAAAGTCTATTAAGTAATGTCTGTGCTTTTCTTCCTCTATATACAGCCCATTATCATGGAGATTGTAAATCGGGTGAGGCAAAGGTGTGTCGTAGTGTTACCTGACGAGCACGGTGGTGACTGCGGCGCGGGCGTCGCTGGTGGGCTCGATGGCTACGGGGCGCAGGTCGAGACCGCGTCGCCGCCTTGCGCCTCCCGCCGCGACGCCGTTCAGCACCACCCGCACCACCGCGAACGGACGCTTTGCCATGTGCAGCATCTTACAACATACATATGAATTAAATGTCACCATACCACTTCATAAACATTATTCTAACGAACAAAAATACAGTCCTTGAGACATCATATTCGAGTAAAGCGACACTGCTACTGGTGCATCGAGACTTATCTGAGATTTGGGTTCGAAGACATGTTTACATTGTGGTATAATGTAACTAGACTAACGAGCATAGCTATACTATGCTCGTTAGCTTATTGTTCGTCGTTCGCTGCAGAAACAAGGGCGCGCGCGAGGATTTGACGATGTGGGCGTGACGTGGACACAAAGAAATTCTTCGTTGTTAGTCATCTTGAAAGTTAAGTCGGTGAAAATTTGTACAGAAATAGAGTTTAATAAGCTATTACTAAGAAATGAGTGCTGCATGTAATGGCTATCAAGTTAAATCATTATAAACATTGTTTAGCTTAGCATACTATTTTGGAATGAACATTCGTCCTCTTAACATAAATAATACAGACCTCTACCACGTGTCGCCTTCTAGCTCTTCGTACATCCGCAGCTTGTTTCGCCTTCCAAGCGACAACGCAGGCGGCCAAGAAGAGGAAAAAGCACGAAAAAAACACTGAGAAGAAAACGAACAAGTCGATGTGAAGCTGATCCTGACGGAAGAAGGTTATGCCGAAACAGGCAGCTCCGTCTTCTACGTGGCGCGCGTGTATTATTATGTAGAACTTCGTATGAGAGAGATCGTGCACTTTCTCCGGTAGAGTTAGCACAAGTCGGTTGCGCAGGTTTCGTATGCGTAGCAGAACGTTCCTCTTGTCGACCGTGACATACGTAGCTAGATCTGTCGCAATGTAATCTGCGAGCGAAATCTCTGTTTTATCATAGTACCAAGTGAATTGCTGGCCATCCGGCACCGAATCGTCTAGGGACTTTATCTTCCGGAACTGCTCGTGCTTGAAATAAGTCGGGTCTAACTCGACCGCGTGAGCGCCCGTTGTCGAATTCACGGATACTACGAAGGAGCTGTCGTTCGGACTCAAATATAAGTCGACGGCGCCTTGAGTGACGTCAACTATCACTCGTATGTCTACATTCATATATCTCGGATTGACAGCTACGAAGACAGTTTGGCCGGGGTAAAGAGGACGTGGTTTTATTTTGCATTCATCTGCAACCAAAATAATAATAATAATTAAAACACTGAAAATGTACTTAAATGTACTACCGCTTTATAATAATATTTTGCGATCTAATATTGTAAGATTTTATTCTTGGAACATATCAACCGGGGTTAGGGCAAGTTAGTACTGACCGATGGACTTTCCGTCGAAGCAGAACTTATTCTCGATGTTGATGGTCTTGTAGCACTGGTGTCCGTTGCGCGGGTTACCCATGTAGAGGTCGCGACACTTGACGCACTGCTGACGCCAGCACTCCTGCGCCGTGTTCTTGCTGGCCTGGCACGAGGGGTCGCTCTCCGTGTTGTTGCCGCAGTTGCACTTCTCGCCCGTTACCGGGTCGCACGTGTCGCCGTGACCGTGGCATTCACAACTGAACAAACAATATAGTCTATTATATCTATTATTTATATAAAAATGGACGCGTGCATTCCACTTTTTAGCCAAAACGCATCACAGCAATTTTAATTGTGGGTTGATGTAGTCTCGACATCGTCTTGTGTTAGTATGGGGGTTGCTTGTGGACGCTTGTCAGGGTGTAAGATACGGTGGTCTTAAATTGTATTGTTCAATAATATATTAGTATTCTTTGTAATTTTCCGATAACATGTTATTAATAATTTTATAATTAGAAAAAAACCAGCAAAGCAACTGCTTTATTTAACTAACACTAGCCGTGGTAAATAAAAGAACTTAGAAGAAAAAAAAATATTCAGACGTGTACATTGTATGACAAATATTCATTTCGGTCTAGATATGTAGAATAGCCATAGCCGCCAGAAGAATAAAAGACGAAAACTTACGTATACTCTCGGACAGTATGGCTGTGCTACAGGCACTGAATAGTAACACTATGACACTCGTGAATAAGGCCTGAGGCCTTATACACGAGTGCCATAATATATAGTAGTAGTATAGTAGTAGGGGGGATACTAAATATAGTAGGGGCCAAGAATAACATAACCCTTCAATGGATTAAGGTCCACAGTGGTTCTAGAGGTAATGATGCGGCGGATGAACTTGCCCGGAGGGGCTCTGGTAGCCGAGCAATCGGCCCAGAAGCCATCGTTCCCCTACCACACGGATACCTTAGGTCGGAGGTAATGAGAAGAAGTCAAGCCACTCACTGTGACCTATGGAACAACACAAAAGAGTGCAAGAGAAGCCTTCCCAAATATAGATGGGCGGATTTCAAGAAAGTTACTCCGTCTAAGGAAATCACAAATCCGGACGGTCGTGGCGGCGCTCACAGATCACGGCTTTTTCAATAAACATTTGTTTAACATGGGTATTACAGACAGTCCTTTATGTAGGGCGTGCATGGAGGAAGCAGAGAAGGCAACCCACGTCTTACTACACTGCTCTGCGGTGTCGGATTACTGGGTTAAATATCTCGGCTCGCCGGGATCACTCCCGGAGATCGCCGACAACATAAAGGGGTTGTTGGGGTTCTTCGGAGAGTTGGGCTGGCTGGACTGATCCTAGCCCCCGCCCACACGCAAAATACGCGCTAGTCGTGGAGTTGCGGAAAAGTAGCCCACCCTACTACTACTACTACGTCAATTTTATGCTCGTCAGTTACGGGTACTCGCTAAGTCGCCTTTCTTCAGTAAGTCAGTTATCTCATCGTTCTTCTGGAATCTTTGAGTTCTGGTACATACGACAGGCTCAATCACATACAGCTTAGTGGGCTGTCCTGTCACATTTGGAGCCAACTAAGCTCGATGGTAAGCAGAATATGATTTCCATCTCTGTGTATTTGGGTTCAAAAGACGTGAAGGTCTTCAGGTATTGATTGTAAAATTTTTCTTTACGCAGATTTAGTTAAATATGCTAAAGTTTAAATAATATATTTTTAATGTTTTTATTGATACGTACGGTCGACAGGTATCACGGAAATCTTCTGAGCCTCTGAAGTAGCCCTCTATACAGCGCTCACATCTGAGTCCGTCGGTGTTGTTGGCGCAGCGCACGCAGCGCGCCTTGGAGCCCTCGCGATAGTACTCGTCGTCGGCGGGCGCGTCGCGAGCGGCCAGTGACACGTCCGACACGTCGCTCGTGCACACCGTGGTGTGGCCGTGGCAGTACACGGAGCACGGAATGCACTGCCCGTTGTCCGTCGGATCGCCCACGAAGTTTGGCTTGCAAATCTCACATTGATTACCCTGGAATTACGGATTAAGTCAATGAGCCATGCAACGGACGACATTATTAGCGTTTATCCATGTAATACATTCATACATAGTGAGCATACACGCACTAATTATATTAAACCCGACTGCCATAATGTTTTCAGACTAAATTAATAAATATCAACAGTTATAACAGTCGAAAGAGAATGTTAAAACGGGTCGAATTCGGATCACATTTCAATTGTTTTTTTTTAATTAAAATTTAAAGAATGCGTCAAGAAGAGTATCCGAATTAATATGAAATTCATTAATTGTTGGAAATTGATCATTACAAGTATGTAATACACTTTACCATAGTGTTATTGTGGCACTCGATGCACTTGTCAAGCTTGTCGGGTCCCTCGCAGTGCGAGTGTCCGTTGCACTGGCACTGTATGGTGCAGTTGGCGCCCACGTAGCCGAAGTCGCAGCGGCAGTCGTTGGGCAGCACGCAGACACCGCGCACGCAGCCCTGTGTGCACACGGCCGCGCACCCGCCGCCCACTGCACCTGCAGCGCGCTTGTAGCCCGCCCCGCAAGCGCACTCGTACCCCTCCGGCAAGTCTACACATACCTGAAGACAAAATGATAAGTTATGATGTAAAAACACGTCGAAAGAAAATTTTCCATGATTACAAGACGAATACAAAAAAGTGTGATACTTTATTTTAGTAATAATAACGATATAAAACCTCACCTCAGACTCAGCTTTACATTGATGGTGATTATTCTCACATTCGTTTTCGGGCGGGCATCTAGTGTAATGCCATGAGAAAGTTTCGTTGGTGTTATTGCTCTGGTTGAGCGTGGAGTACACCGCGGCGCAAGTGGTGCGCGTCGTGTAGTCAAGCGGGGACTCTATAGAGCCCTCAGAGCACACGCCCTCCCCGTTGGCGTCCTCCAACGCGCACCATCCGCAGTGCGAGTGACGCAAGCACTCCGAACACTGCTCGAAGGTCCCGCAAGGGGCTGGACATTTGTTATTATCTGCCTTGGTCAAAACCAGCCCGCAAACGCCACCCGCGCAAATTATCGGTTGATAAGCCGGCGAAATACAAGTCCCTAAGTAAGAAGCCCAGTGGCATTCGGAGAATCCACCTTCAGCCCCATCGGAGCTGAGACAAGACTGGCAGTCTGTAAATTGATTGCAACGATTTGGGCACTCCTCTTTCGTCCGTGGCCTGAGACTCGCACGATCCGGTTCATCAATTAATGCACACGTCCAATTAAAAAGTTCAGAGCTATCTTCGACAATTTTTGTTGCTTGACCTACAAAGATATTTGATTTTTAATAGTTTATTCCATAAATACATTACGATGACTTACATCATATCCTGTATTACCTTCTCTTCGGGCATACCGAGTCCAGGTGCACTGGTTAGACACGCATTTGTCACAATCTGAAGCTAGGCACCTTAGTTCAGGACATTGGTCTACGTCACTGATATAAGTAGTTCCTGCGTTACATTTGATACTCGTACAAGATGCGTCTGTTGGTACACATTCGCCTAAAAATATAAACACAATTATCAGTATTAGTATAAGAAATATGAATATATATCACTTAGTTACGGGATGGTATGCTAACCGACAGCCGCTGCGCAAGACTCGCACCATCTACAGGCCGGTTTTTCTTCTGGATACAGTGGCCAAGCGGCGAGACACGTTGTACACGTAGTGAAGTTCTCACACGACCGACTCGAAATCAATTCGAAATCACACGCGGCGCCAGAATTAGTAGAAACCCTATCGCTGCTCTCGCAGCCGGGCTTATTGACGGAATAACATTTCGTGTAATTGCTGGTGCTGCAAAAGCTGCAACCCATGTGACTACGACATTCCAATTTGTTAGAACTCCACAAGGAACATAAATCTTCGGGAAGAGATATTCTCGTCACTTGGCAGTTGGCGCTTCCCGTCCAACCACCGATTATGTAGATGTAGCCTTCACTTTCTGTTTCTACATCGATCGCCATTGCGTGCGCGATAGTGCGCGGCGGTGGGTGGTCGACTATACTTACTCCTGTAAAATAAACCATTTACTTTATAATTAATTTTGATATGATTTAACAAAAGTAAAAATAGAAAATGACAAACCTTTTACAAGTCTGACCCACTGGTTACATTCATAGACATAGGCAATGAGAGCATTAGATCTGTTTTCGGGGTCAGTTCTTCCTCCAAATACAATCATATAGTCGTTTGTTGTGACAGCGGAATGTAAATAGGTTGCAAGTGGTAGCGGTTCGAAACTGTTATGTAAATTTAAGAAACTGGGCAATTCACTCCAGGTTTTTGTAGGATAGTGGAAAGAGAATAATTTATCAGAGACCATAGTGCCGTTGTATACATTCAACATGCCACCAAAAACGTAAAGGCTTTGCGACGGGGCATGATAGACAGTACTGTGTCCAATAATCCCTGACGGCATCGTTCCTGTAGCTCGGAGTTTAGTCCATTTTTCATTATCAAGATCGAATTCCCACATTTCATTCATAAAACCTTCAGTCATCGAAAAACCCCCGATAAGAACTAGACTTTCATAATCTTGATACTTTTGCAATGTCAACGTGTGTCCCGCTAGTGCCGGTGGCTGTTCATTTTTGCTTTTGATATTGCTCCATCTTTGGTCTTTCAAACTAAACTGCCAAAAATCATCAAGAATTTTATTTTCCCCACTTTTTTCTTGTAAACTCAAACCTCCGTAAATATAAATGTTTTGTTTAGAGTGATAAATTTCAGCTGCATGGAAGTACCGACGTTCTGGCATTTTTGCATCAGGTGTCGCTTCCACGGTCACTTGCATCCAGGTGTTATTTTTTGTGTCAAAAAATCGAATATCATTCAACGGGCCATGTGATAGTGAATATCCCCCGAACATCCACAAACCTCGTCTATCAGCAACTAAACTGTGTCCAAATCTAGGTAATGTCTTTCTAAGGTGGTCTAGACCATCGGATAAAAATTCAGAGTTAAACAGCTCCGTAAAGACAAGTTGAGTTTTATCAAGTTTTACAGAACAATCATCTCCTCCGAAACCTTCATTACAGAGACATCGTCCGTAGCTAATATCGCATACACCTGCCTTAATTATCTCGCTGCAGTTATTCCGACAAATTTCAATGTCACAATTCGGACCTCCGTACCCGTCTCGGCAAACGCAATGTCTTTTATTACACACTCTAGGCCATGAGCAATAGTCGTCGCAGGCCAGTACCTCATATACTCCCTCGAACCCTTGCTCCGGTTGACCTTGCTTGTAATGAACAGTTAAATTTCCGCTCCGAGCTTCCACTACTCCTGACGAAGCACCATTGCAAAATACGCCCAGCAGTTGACTCTGTTGATTATTATTCAAATCTGGCACCCCGCCTAGCCCGTCATAAACATAAACAGCGTTTTCATCACAAGGCACGTCGAAATGCGAGGAGTTAATTCTAAACTGAATTGTAGCGTCTTTTATGTTACTAGCAGATATAATCCACAGGCACTCTTTCGATGGCCCTAATGATTTAATGTCAGGGTCTGTCATAAAGGAGCCGATTCCTTCCGTCTGCGTCGCATTCAACATTCCTCTCGGTTCACACTGGTAATAGCATCTGCCACCATGACGAGGGTCTCCGTAAAATTTGGCTTTGCAACGCTCACAGTTTTGGCCTTCAGTATTGTCTTTACAGATGCATTCGCCGGTTGCATAGTCGCAGACGCCTCGCGTCTCATCGCCGTGATCGTTACAATCGCACCTGCGGCAACCTTGCCCTGTCGTCGCGTTGCCGTGACTGCCCGGCTTACAAGATTCACAAAATTCACCCTCCGTCCAATCCTGACATTCGTCGCAGCGCCCCACTCCGGTCTTGCAGGTCGAATGATTGTGACATCCGCAGTTAATGGAGCAATCGGCGCCAGTCCATCCCAGGTCACAATGACATTTGTACTGTGGAGCGCCAAGGCAATAACCGTGAACGCAATTATTATAACAAGTCCGAATGCAACTTTTTTTACCGTCTCCGATATAGCCCTGCTTACATTTACAAGTGTACGAGCCGTGCGTGTTGTTGCATATGGCATGTTCGTGACAGTCGTGAAGGCCGAGGCCGCACTCGTCGACATCGGGGCACTGAGCATATGCCCAGCCCGCGTCCGTCGATGTTACATTCAATAGAGAGGCGCAATCCACATGGGAACGAGTGAAATCACCTTCCGTGCATATACCGTTGATGGGATTTTCAAAAGAGTGACACCAACCGCATCCCATACTACGTAAGCAAGTCGAGCATTGCATGTGGGCTTGGCAAGATTTGCATTGGCCGGACTTTCTAGCGGTATCATCGGTCGGCGGTGTAGACGCTATGTCCAGCCACTCACGGCACAACCCGAACTGGTACTCGCTCGTGTATACACTAAAACTGAAGCATTGGCGAGTCGCCTCGCACCAGACACAGCGTCCGCGCTCGTCCATGCAGTGCTCGCAGTCGAGCCGCATGCGACAGGGCGCCGGGCACTCGCTCGTGTCCACTATGGCACCGCTGGCTCGGCCGCGACGCGAACATCGCGCCTCGTCCGCCCACCATTCGCAGTAGTTTCCTGATACGCATCGCTCACAGCTTATATAATTGGAACAATTGGGACAAGCGGCCGGTTGTAATGTTAGGTATCTCCACTCGCCGTCAACCGTGCAAGTAGTTTTTTCGTCGACATTTCTAGACTCACAGCGATTTGTTACTTCACACCATCCACACGCGGCGTCCGAGAGGCATAATAAACAATTATCGTAATTAGAGCATTGTCCATCCGAGTAAGGTTCCAGGAATTCAAATGTAAAAACCTGAAACAACAAAAACTACAATTATTACAAAAAAATTAATTGATCTAGGACTATTATAATGTTCTGTTACTTTTGAATATGCTTAATTTTATATGATTTTTGTATTAAAGAAAATTACTTCAATTTACTTTTGAAATCTATGTAACAACTTTGTGTGAACAATGTAAAAAATACCTTGGCATTCTCTTGAGATTTATTGTGAAGAAGCTCCATTTTAGAATGATGGTGTGATGGATACAAGCCCGTGTGTAACGAATCATTAGCATGCATATCCACGGAGAGGCGACCGGGGAATAAAGCCGGCCAGTCGACAAGAGAGCAAGCCGAGGGCTGTGCTGTCAAATTAGCAACTGAAACGGGATTGTCGCCTAGATTTAGTGAGATATTGGAATGACCAGCGCAAATATGTAAAGTTTCCCCTGTCCCATTCCAATATTGCGGTATATGTAACCAGCCTCGCAGCCGCGCCTCGCTCGATCCAATGAAAATGTGATTGCTTCCTCCCCCCGTGCCCCAATCGACAGTAGTAGCGTTCACTACCGATACTCCGTCTGGATGGTTCCAATCCGCTGGCTGTTGATATCTCAGGAACGTAAGTCCCGGTCTTTTGTCTAGTATTTTACACTCTTCCGGAGTTGTGACTTCGGTACCAGTGTTTCCCCACCATCCCGGATTTTCAGATGGCGTATCTTCACCGCAACCTCCGTAGTTATCTAAAAGAATACAATCAGTCAATAGCTATTTACTTTTAACGAATCAAACAACCGACTAGCTTTTATTCGATTTTCTTATTTGAGGAATGGATAAGTTTTGGTCAATACAGCATATAATAACCAAATAAATGAGCTCGTAGCCTAAAGACTAAAGCGAGCCGTTACGCTACATGTCCTTGATTCGATTCCTGGTGAAGGCTTATAATATTTTAGAAATATCGCAAATATGTGTTCATCGAATAAACTTAATTCACAATAGCCACGGTGAAAAATTAATTAATGCAAAAGAATAAAATATTATAAGTACCTCAATTCAATACAGTCAAAATTCTCATAAAATTTTAACGCGTTATTTTTTTTGTTTTGCAAATTAGAACTTTGTTAATATTCCACACAATTGCCAAAATCGAATAATTACGAATAATCAATTAGCAATCACGCACGTAACCCAGAGGGATAGACATCGATTACAGATTTCCAGTGGGCGCGATCTTGGCACACCTCTCGATTCATTTGTCGACACCCATACATACATGCTCGTTACGCTTACAATTAACATCGCCCTTCTTCAGTACGTTACCAGCGTGGTTGATGTACACAAGTTCATCTAGTCTAGGACGTCCCCTACCAATACTGCTGCTTACTTTTGTAACATAAATTGGCAGTGTCACTACATCTAATGACATATTTATTCATCCTTTCACATATCCGAAAAAAATTTACTTACCGTCTTTGTGGTGGCAGCGCGCATTTTGGACACACCAGCTGCACTGATATAAACCTAATTTG
>JWHW01057590.1:226253-258461 GCA_000931545.1 Papilio glaucus
TCAAATTTTTTCATTCGGTGTTCACTCCGGGACGTTTTCAAAATATAAAATTAATAAACAGTGATTCTTATTGATTCATATTTTTCATCCATAGCAGCGGTAGTGATGTCGCCCTGAAGCAGTATCGCACGTATGTATATGATTTTTTACATAAATTTAAAAGTAAATATGGAAATATAAAGTTCTATGATATCTTTCCTCCTCGCCATGATCAGAGCGATGTAAAGAACTTGTAACGTCGGTTGTTCAAATTTTACTTATAAAACTCTGCTGTACACTCTAATATGTACTCGAAAAAAATTATGCTGTTTTATACAGACAAGATATTATTATGATTATTATGACATTAAAAAGGTTGATTTTAAGATCATGACGATCATAGCTTATTATACAGGCAGCATATTTATGAAGGTAAAAATTAATAAATCATTAACGCGCACGTGAGAGACGCTGAGGGCTGTTGAAGATTTTTCATCTGGAATGAAGTGATAACCGCTAATGACGCGCCCGAAGTGTCGACTCATCCGCCATTACCACTGCGAAACTCTAATGATATACCTTATTTATTTTATTATAGACTGTTGAACTTTACTTCTACTAAAAACAACAAGTCCCAAATTAGGTTGGAGATGCCATAACGGAAATTCATAAAAAAAAAATGCATGAATTGAATTTATATAACCACTTTCATCCCGTGTCATGATACCTTAATTTTTTACTTTAAAATATTAGTAGATTATCGAAATATTTCACTAATATTTTTAGCTATTATAACTAAGCTTAAAAGCTTGTGCTAGTATACGGCTCACGACAATAGTCTAATGGCGGATTCGAACACACGTCCCAATGATCGACAATCTGTACCCTTAACCATTAGGCCATTGGCGCTTCAACTTATATAAATACTCAGATAAAGATATCAATTTCTATTTATGCTTTTCACTAACGTTTTTACCGCTAGAGTTTTCATCACGTCGAGATGTGTGACAATTTTTTCTGAATTCATTTATTTTTTAGGATGTTTTTTTTAATATTATTAGTTTGTTAATGTTATACAAATCTCTTAGAAAAAATCTAAATGTGCGATCACCTACAAGGAGGCTTTTAAAGGAACTGTGCGTTATTAATTATGATATCGCTCATTTATTGATATGGGCGGGATGCTACAAACTCAGAATATAATTCAAGGTGATGTAAATGCTATTTTGAATGTCTACCGCATGCGCCCAACTCATCGTAAATTCGATTGGTTCGAAAACAACACGGGAGAGATTCTAGTGCAATTCTATGAAGAGGAACGCAGAAGACATAATTGTCGATCAGCGATGAGTAATGTAACGGCGAGATTAACGAGAAGGGATGCACCAAACCCATAACATTCCTCGCAACATTTGACTATCTCGGCAACAGAATTGTTTTAGTCACACTGGTAGAATAATACTTAAGTAAAACCGATTATTCCCAATGAGGGTCGGCGACCGGCCGTAAAACTGTAACAAAAACCTGTAAAGTATGGACTACGATCATTCTGTGCCGACCCAACATAAGTGGGAAAAGGGCAGGGAGATGATGATGCTTTCCATAAATGGTCAGGTCCTTACAGCGGTAGACTATCAACAACTATGAATTAAAAATTGGCATCAAAGCACTAACTATCTCCTAACTATCAATGATATTTAATATGTAAGTATATTACTTTTTATTATATCGAAGTATACAAACTTTGCCGCGATGTTAATTTATTAAGATTAGATCGGGTTTTTAAAGTGAAAGCTTCTTCAGCGGAATTGGATAATATTTGGTAGAGGAAAGTCTTATAGTTTCGCGTGAACAACATACCCAACATGCGTCAGCAACATGCTTTGAATCTGGAATAGTTTCGATGAACATTTTTTATTTATTTTATTTAGACTGAATGCGGGAAATAAAATGCATGTGGCTATAGGTACAGTAGTGAGGAATCAGAAAAACTATGAACCCACTTTAATGTATGAAAGTGAGAGCTGGGTTTGGCAGGACAGCATGCTAGTAAAGTTAATGCCGTTGAAATGCGATCCTTAAGAAGTATGTTAGGCGTGACATTGAATGATAGGTTTAAAAATAGCATTACAAGGGAAAAGTGAGGCTTAGAAGTTGATGTTGTGACTAGAATTGAGAAAGATACGCTTCAGTAGTTCGGGCGGAATGAAGAGAGAATAACGTAGCAAATTTATGTAGCAAAAGTGAGTGGCAGTGTTGGTAGGGGACGCACTAGGAAAACTTATATCGATGAGATTTAGCTTACTAAAAAAGGGCGATATAAGGAGCACCCATAACCGACGAGCATGTATGCGTAGATGTATGAATGTAGAAGAAGCAGGAGAGGTGTGCCAGGATCGCGCCAAATGGAAATCCATGATTTCCGCCTACCCCTCTGTATCACGGCGTGAATTTATTTATTTGATTAAGATTATATTTATACTTACTAGCAATATCTGGCATCCATTTTAAGTAAACAATTGTGATGAACTTGAGTTACCTACAATCTCTTAAAACATCGAAGGACAGACATACAGGTCCCCGAATTATCCTGTATCACAAGGTACATTAAATACAGATCGAGTAAAATAGCTAATGTATAATATAAAAATAAAATATTGGCTAAGTGAGACTAGTAGTATTTAACAAATTACTTTAGAATTCCTCATAAATGCTTATTGTTTTTGTTCATACAGTATCGGTGCATAAAAATTTGATGCATATGATGGCGCCCTTGATAAGTCGGGCAGTGCGGGCGCGCGTGACCGTCCATTCTAACCACGCGCTTACCATGTAAATTAAACTGACCATCCTTTTTTAGCACAAACATCACATATTTCGCTCGTTGTTTATACTGTACGCCTGTTTCATACTGCTGTTTGATTTGATATTTGAATATTCTACACCGCGTTCATGCTTTGTAATGTTGAATAGATGTCATAAAATTTTACTCGAATGAGTTTTTCCTAATTTAAATCGATACGTTTAACCAAAAAGAATGTAAAAAGAGGAAAGTGTTGTTTGTTTGTAATTAGTAAAGCCTTAAACTAATAAACCGATTGTAATGATTATTTCACTATTAGAAACCTACATTATCTTGAATAGTGCGAATGGATGAGGCACGCAATATGTTAGGGGAAGCCTGAAAGCTTCCAAAAATTAAGGATGAAAAGGTTAGCATGGCATGGGCACGCTATGATGAGGGAAGAATGGCATGTCAAGGAGAGTATGTGGTATATATAAATGTGGTAGTATTTGATATAACCTACGATGTATAATTTGTAAGAAATGAGTGATTACTGAGATGACGGTTGATAGAAAGAAGCGTCATCTCAGTAATCATTCCTTTCTTACAAATTATACATCGTAAGTTATCTTCTCTCTCTTTATTTCCATTATAAATCGTAGGTTATCTAGACGTGGAAGAAGGAAACATGCCGTACCGCCCCATGTAGTGGAAACAGGTTGATGATCACTTTTTACTCGAAAGACAACACAAATGATTGTGTTGAAATGATAACGATAGGTGAAATTGCTAATGTATTTAACTACATAATGTATTTAACTACATACTTATTATTTATGTAGTTATTGTTAAATCAGTGATAGTCAAGTGGCAAAAAATTCGCGTTACGTATTTTATATCTAGTGGTGTAGGGTTTATTACCCAGCCTTCTCGTATCTTTGGGTGTCCTTGTCTGAACATACATTTATGTTGTTACAGTTGACTCCCTGCTATACATAGTTGGTTGACACTAAGGGCCTTTAGACACGACGTTTTTTTTTGTGCGGTGAAAAAACGCGTTTTTGATAAGCGCGTTATCTACGCGTTTGTACCGATATAAAAGAGCGAGGATCGTGTACAATCGTGTACACGCATTGCATATTTATGTATGTGTTACATATGTGTACATTAATTTTATATATATACATTAAGCGAATTAGTGAAGTAGGTAAGTTAAAAAATCTCATGGAATTGTAAGTATTACAGTGAAGCTCGAAGTAATGAACTTTTAAGCTGAACGAATGCGTATACGTGAAAATCGTTGTATGGACAGTAGGTGGAGAACATTTGGAGGTCATTTAGCTCGGTGCCCAGGGGAGCGGGCGAGCGGGCACGCGGCGGCCGGCCGGGGACATCATCATACAAATGGCACATTAGCGCCGTGCGGTCGCCTCGCCTCGCCAGTGCCGGACCCACCTTATCTTCCTCTCAACTATATTTGTTCTGGTCCGGATTACTAGAGATTTACCACGGTCACCGGCCGTTAACAGCCGATTATGTGTCCTCTGCAAAGATGGACCAAATTTAATAGCGCCGAGTGACCCGATTTGGAAAAACAACGTCGTCCGCCAGTATAAAGTTTGCATGTTTTTTACATTTATTTAACAATAACCTTTCGTTGTTTAATGACTGACTTTAATATACTACGAGTATTTAAAATTAGATACTTTACGTTCCAATCAACCTTGGTATGAAAAAGAAATTTCGTAATTTACAATATTTTACTATTTTAGTATGTGCCTTTATCTTCTACCAGGATCTAAATTTGCTTGCTTGCGATTTAAGGTCTGTTGACCCAATTGAGCTAGACACATGGTTCACAGGGATGGTTCCGTTCCGAATGTGACAAAAGATCCAGTCTATCATAACGAACACAAATATTATGAAGTGAAGGATATGCTAAATAAATAAATAAATATGCGCTCACGCCCGCAACCCAGAGGGGTAGGCAGAGATTAGATATGGATTTCCATTTGGCGCGATCCTGGCACACCTCTCTCGCCGGTTATGCCCCACTTTAATGTATGGTAGTGAGAGCTGGGTTTGGCAGGAAAAGCATGCTAGTAGAGTTAATGCCGTTGAGATGCGATCCTTAAGAAGTATGTTAGGCGTGATATTGAATGATAGGATTAAAAATACCATTATAAGGGAAAAGTGTGGCTTAAAAGTGGATGTTGTAACTAGAATTGAGAAAGGTATGCCTCGGCGGTTCGGGCATGTTGAAAGGATGAATGAAGAGAGAATAACGAAACAAATTTATGTAGCAAAAGTGAGTGGATATGATCGACACTTAATTAATAAATTAGCTGCTTAACTATAGGAGCCTTAAGTTATACTATCACATATAACATTATAATATCACGTCACGTAAAATTGACCTTATTAATGCATGAAAATAAACCAAGGGTGGTGTTTAGTAGTGTTCTAAATAAGATGGTCCCAGGAGCGATAGTGCGGCCCCGCTATAAATCAGCTGTCTGTCGATACGGGGCCGCCCCGTCGCAGCGCGCGACTTGATTTGTCGCGTCCACATTATACAAAACGTATGACCATTAGGGCTGCAAATACTATCGATAAATAAAACTAACAATTTTGGGAACGGAAGATAATATTTTTTAAATACAATTTTTCATGAGAAAAAAGTACTCTTCCTAGTAGAAGCCAATAAGTTGGCTGTATTTTTTTTCTATCCATGTTTAAAAAAATGATATAAGAAATAAAAATCCGTATCGTAGCAAACGGGCAAATTATTTTATGTGTCTTCAAAATTTGTCGAAGTTTGTTGATAATATTCAACAGCATATAATGTACATTTGTTCTCCGTTCGCTAAAAAATTATCATAATATAATTTTATTACGTCGTTGAATATTTTTATCACTAAATTGGTGCACAAATTATCCGTCGATCGTTTTATCTAAGTTTTTTGGAAGAGCGTAAGTTTTTATTTTTATTTTGATCGACAATTCAGTGAATGTTTTTAAATATGAAAAACATAAGTTGTGGCCAAAACTTTATTCAAAATAACAATTTATCGATGTATGTAGCAATTCGCAACCCTTACACATTTATAGGCATCAGATACATTGTTGTTCACAAAATATTTCATTATCCAGAGGGTCAAACCATTTCAAATCAGACTATGTTTAAGGGTACTAAAATTCAATGTTGTTTTATTTAAGTTTTTCATTTGCGTGGATAAACAATTGGCTTTAATTTCAAAACGACCAGAAAATATTTTACAAATAATTTTATAATAAAATCTCCCATTACTGATACACCCATAAGAATCTTTCGAGTCACATCGACACTAGAATTGTTTATCTACTTATCCTTATACTTATTGATTTATTCGTAATAAAGTATTATTGGTATATTATGGAACTAGGTCACATCTGTACAGAGTCTAACACAGGACAGACTATGCTGTACTACAACTCAGGAGCACGTCATTGTAATAAATTATTTGTAATATATAAATACATTTATCACAATTTAATTTACATGTTGCATCGCACAATAAACATCACTGTATATAGAATAGTTGCGTACAGTGACCTACACTTAACACCGTCAGTTAAATGCGACCTAATTTCAGATTAATTCCCTTAAGCGGAAACCTCACTAAGCGGGTTCGAATGGCACGCGTACGATCGTAGCGACGCGAACGAACTATATAATAGTGCACAATGCTTAGAGTTAGAGTTTCCTAATTTTTCTCCATTACCCAAGTTTCGCTAGTAAGTAGATTTATAGTTTCCGCCCCGTTCATTATCAGTATTGAGCGAGAGCGGGCGGCGGCTTCCGCGCGCGCGGCATAAATCTGAATGCAGCGCAGTAAATAGCTTCACTGCCAACAAAACTTTCCTTGACTTTGATACAACTCTGTTATAGCTAACAAACTTTTGTCTAGTTTGGCGTTGCAAACGAATTCAACTGTTTTATGTGTCTTCTTCGTATATTTTACGAGGATTAAAGAATATACTCTGATGGCCGTATAAACCTAATTATATTCTAAGGTAGAAAATTTAACTTGACTGAGTATAATATTGATTAAAAGCGTATCAATCTAACGTTGCTTTGTAACAGCTATTACAACAGAATTGCAGGCTGATTTTTGCACCCGTCGAAATATATTCCCGATATGGCCACATAGCTGGCAGGGTTTTTGTCCACTATTCATGACAGAAGCGTTGCTGGAGTTTCTTCCGCCACTTCTTCTCCCAGCGCTAACGCTTTCAGAAGTGGTAGTAATGTTAGCTCTAGAAATTCTTGTAATCCGATAATAGCTACCGATCTGGCCCTCTCGGGCACCCTCGCATCGGAATGCTAAACGCGTAATGGACAGCCCAAGCCGAGGTCCCCTCTCAAGGACCCTTGTGCCCAGTCACTCCATGGAGAGCCCGCCGAAGCGACCTAAGAGCTCGGCAGCCTCTCAATCCGGTTATAATAATAAAGTAACGGCCCGAGCCAAGCCTAGTCAAGCCCCCTAGGAGGGATCCCTCGGGCTAAATTACTCTTAAAGAGGTTTAGGCTAGGCGCCTTCTGTGCCCTACCACCACGAGCCCGGTGTCGTTGTAGATGCCTCTTCTAGGCACACAGTGACAAGTCAGTCATAAAAAAAGCCGTCGCAATATGGATGAAACGGCCCTGTTATAAAGTACTCCGATATAACCGATTGTTTTAAAATATGTAAAATATCGATGGCTCTTTCTTTAAAAATAAACGATAACAACATGTTATACAAATTACTTTAAAACTTTGCTAGTTGTATTTTAACGTATTTTTTTTTAATTTAAAATGCTTCTATTTTATTATTACCGTTAGATCCCCTTTTACATTGTCAATTTTAAAGGGTGAATGCAAAATGACATATGTCATTTTTGAAATGTACGTAAAATATTTATTCGTTAATTAATTTAATATATTTTCAACATATTTTGTGTACAATTTTAACATAAAGCTCGTCTCCTCTACGAAAACTTGAACTATGCTAAATATCACACGCCTTCGTTCTCCCATTATTCTTAAAAGTCTGTTGAATTATTTCTCTTCACGTATTTATACATAGATTCTAATATTAAATACGATAAAACGCGACGGAAACGTGTTAACCAATGTTTTATTATTTAAATTCAATAATGTAATTACTCGACAGTCATTGATGATCAAGGTCGTATGACAATGAATTGACCATATTTTTTTGTTAAAATTCATAAATTCAAAAAACAACTTTTTTTCATATTACCTTAAAACATTAGCTATCCATATTACACTATTTCACTTCACTTTATCTCAGGATTTCCACAAAATTACATTTCCGATGAAAGTATAAAAAATGTAATGGCCCCCATGAAGATACACATAAATGACGTTTGTTTGTTTACAACAATCATATCTTGCAATGAAACAGGTGTATCGAATTCTGAGCAAATAGACGTAACATACGTGGCTAACAATAGCTATGAGGAACTTACGTCGCGGCTGCTGGTCGTTCTAACTCTACTACACTAACAACGAATTCTAAAAAATAAGTAAGTACTAACAATCATTATGGTTTACGTGTTTTTATAGTATATTGTGTATTTTTTAAATTATATATTTCGTGAAGCAGAAAGATGTCAACTTCTATTATTGACAATAAATAAATTTTATTCAACCATAAAAGATATATTGGTCACGTCATGTATCGGCCAGCTTATTTCTCTTAATGGCCGAGCTCACCCCCGATGAAAAGAAATATAGCGGAAATCATAACCCGTTCTGTACAATGCATCGGTTCGTTCCGTATACTAATATCATTTTTTCTCTCTATGTTAGCATTTTTTCTTATAGCGAGGAAAACAAAAGCGTCATAACTCTCGTGCCGGTTGATCAGATAGTCCGTAATGGCAGTAATGGATCCTGGTCAGCGGCCCGCATGCAAATAAATCTGCGAACCGATGCAATGATGTGTGGAAAATGGGCTCCATCCCTTTCCGTGCCCGCGACTATTGCTCTGTTGTAGTGCTTGTATCTACACCTGCATGTAGCTGTTTGTACACCATAAAAGCGGATCAATATCAATTTAAGTCTATTATTATTAACTGAATGCTATAATGTTCTTTATAATTCCGCCAAAATAACGGTTTAAAAATGTTAATACATTTATGGCAGTAACAAATGTCATTTGAAACTAATACAACGTTCATTTTAAAAAAATGCTTGTATTTAAAACTTCCCCTCACGTCTTTTGACCTTCCTGGGGCATATAGAGATATTTTCCATTTCCTTTTCAACAAGATAATTACCTTGTCCTTATTCATTGTCTCTCAATGAATGACGATTACTTCGAGAAATAATTTAACAAAACCACTGAACTTATAGTACTTCGGTGGATAGGATAAAATACATGTTTGGTATACAAATATACTAAATTCAAAAAAGTTTTGTGAATATTGTAATATAAAAAAATATTGCCTGCAGGCTATGAAAACCAGCATGCGTAATGTAGCAAGTATGAACTTCTGTCCACTAGGTTAAGGGGTCGCCTAAATGATAAACTGGTGTCAAATCAAATACAACACAAAATTTGATAGGAATGATAAAGATAGATACAGATATCTGAACTATCTCTACCTGACATTGTCTTATCCGGAAAGTAGGTAGCGATAAAAGTCAGAACAAATGGCAGTCAATAAAATAAATAGCGACGGCAGGGTGTTCTGTAAATAAGTCGATGCTCAGGGCCGGGGCAGGGGCCGGGGCAGAGGCTCGGGGCTCGGGGCGACGATCGTCTTTTTTATTGGCGCCTCGATAGCTCTCGAAACAACGGCGGCGCGCAGGCAGCGCCGGTCGGCGCGCATATTGCACTATAAGCTGACTCGCCAGATAATAAGTGCAGATTACAAATGAAATTCCCTCCTGTTTCGACACTATCATAAGCAACAAATTTAACAACGAAACTATTTATGTTTAAAAAGTAACAAAACTTTATTAGGTATAAGTTATTTACTTCCATACACATATGTATATTCTGTTCTACTTTTCTACATTGATTATAACTGATCATCTTTCGGATGATGATGATGATTCGGATTGAGTTTTGTTGGTTTTTACGATGACATTTTGTAACTTTTATGTTACCAACGGGTTTTCCCCAATTCACAAAACGATTGGAAAAAAGTTTAATTTCGAATGCCGAATATTTAAGTGGTTTAACATGATAAGTCAAATTGTGAATGGTTAGTTTTAGTTCACAATTCTACGACAGTTTATAATATCGCTATTGAGATAATAAATTAACGATGTTAACAATTTTACGGTGATGTATGTATAAACAAACATCAAATCCCGTATCTACGTAGCGGAAATGCATTTATATTCCGTGTTAATGTCCTCAGCCTCTATAAATATTAAGTACTCAATGTCAATATCGTTTGTGTTTCTTAAAATTGTGTTAGGAGATAATAATAAATATTCCGCACGTATCGCTGTGGGTCGGCGCGGTTCCGAGATAGATGTATTAATTTGTAAGAATTTGTCGTCGGACCCTCGCCGCTCGCCCCTCGTCCCACACACCGCGAGAATTCCAATCACGCACTACAAGATCCGTAATTGCACCTAATAATTTCTTTAAAGAGTACCAAGGGACATCACAAGCTTCGTAGTTAGTCACTGACCAGTTCTATAGAAATAAAAAAAAAACATTTTTATGTATTTTTTACGACTTTCATCATACTTGCACACAATAAAAAATAAAGAAGTTTCATTTAGAATTTTATGTGATCCGAGCGAATAACCTTTACTGCGTCATTTTATTTGTATTGGCAGTGCTCGGACGCTGTGTTATTAGCGTCGCAGTCGTGTCAACGCATCGCCGTGGGCCCGTGGGTCCCGCGGGGCTCGTCAGCGCCGGCCGAACCTAATCCAATCACGGACATTTTTATTTCTACCCGCCTACAAGTGTAGTACGAAAATAATATATATGTTATGCAATCCAAAATTTATTGTATTTAACTTGTTTGTATATATTAATCGATTAAAAGAATATTTGTATTCTTAACCGTAACCTTATGTATGTATGCGAGGTAATACGGATATATAGTAGAAGTGAGTAGAGTGGTGTACCAGGAATATGATAATATCTGCCTGCCGCTCTGGGTTATGGGCGTGAGTTGAATTTCTTTATAGATTTATTGTTTTCATTCATGTTTCATATTTATTTTTAATAAATTTTAACCTTAATTTTAAATATTGTGAACATTAATTGATAGCGTCTGTACCATTGCCTACGCGTCAGACCGCTACGGTGCGTAGAGACGTCGTAGAATGATTACTTCGTTAATTTACGTAAGCATCTTACCGCTATCAGTATTGCGCCCGCGCCGTAGATTATGCAAATGTTGCGATGTAATTCTGTTATCGAGCTTTGTGTCCCTACAGCCGCGGTATTGTACACCGTCAACAACAATTAGAATAGTGCCACTTTAATTCTGTATATTTCTTTGGCTGAACGCTTCATTGAACCAGTGTGTTTCCCGCCAATTAGTCACAAACTAATAGTGAGACATTGAGGAGTGATGAGGCAGCATTAGAGGTCAGCCGGTGATCCGGTGCGTGGCGGTTCCGTAGTTAATGGGCGCTGCAAGGGGACCGGCCGTAACTCACGCGGCCGCCAGATAGCGCCAATTCAATGACCGTTCCGCTATGATATATAACATTAACTAACCTTTATAGTTTTACGTATCAAATTAATATTGTGGAAATATCTCGACTCCTAGACCGAGAGTTATAACGCTTAAATAATTATGTTTGTAGAAATATATCAGAGTAGAGGTAAATATTGAGTATAAGAAATAAATACATTAACGCACTTCATGAACATCGTCTGCACTTTACAGTGAAATGTTCAAAATACTTTAAAATACGTACAACAGTGCAGATAAAATGTGTACATTAAAATAATTTGTATTAAAAACAGACACTATCTATAGATCTATTTTCATATTTTTATTAACATGACAATCTAGATCTAGACATAATAACCCCTATGTTACGTCTAGAAGAAAGTATAAAAGACATTAAAATAACCAAAAATATTATAAATAAATTCAGCGGCCATATTCGTCCCTCTGTTCGGCCAGTACTAACGGTTACAGCGTAATATCGCCATATGTCTCCAAAATCGGAAATAGTAAAAAAAATCGTTTATATTTGCAAAAAGCTTAAGTTGGTTTAAGTTCAGAAATTCGGAATTACAAAATTCAAGTACCCCGAGTTTTAAGTGATATCGCTTTACATACATCGCTTACAAACATCCATACTTACGTACGTTGCCATAGCAGGGAAAAAGAGAAAAAAGTGTTGGGCGCTCCGACCATGTCAGTCATTTTAATAAAATCAGCGTTAAAAACTATATGGGGAACATTGTTCGATGATCAGGTGCATTCATACAAAAACAAAACCTCAAGCTCTATGGTTGGTACAGAGCCAAAAGTTATGTAACAAGTAATTCCTAAAACACGACTAACGACTACTACTGGAAAAAGGTATTTTCCTATTTGTAAGACTCGTAGTTAAAGCTCATAGTTTTCAAATATAAGAAGAATGGATAAAAAACTCAGTGGACACCTGTCACGCGCATTCCTATCAAATTGCTGTGCACAGTTTAAGGGTCGCGTCCAAAGGGTCTGTTGTCACCGCGACCTCGTGTTTTAGATGCGCGAGGGGCGCTTGTTAGCGCGAACGTGCCGCGGCGCCCGCCGGTAAACACGTGGGTAGATAACAATCTATTTGGATTGCCTCTATATTTCATTTTTCCCCGTGTGCTCGCTAACTAGATCGACGCCGAGTCTCTGCATCACGCCGACACGAAAGAATAAAGGATATACGGGATCACTTAAATCTAATCTCTTTCGCTGTTTGATCTGACGAGATTTTTGACAATAATGCACATACTTTTATCTTGAATTAAATACTTGTTCTGCGAGTAAGAATGTCTAATTTTATTAGTAAGATAGACCGATGACCTCGTAAAGGATCGGCGCGAGTTGTTTGGATGCATTGAAGAATGCTGTCTAGAAGTGGACTGATGATAATAATGATGAAGAACTTTGTATAATGTTGATAATATTATATACTTAATTGGATTTTCTGGGTCAAAGCTTATTCAACGCAAAAAATGAAATAAAAATTCATAAAATATCATAAAAATCTCCATTCAAAACAAGCGAGTTAAATGGAAGTATTTTTTCAACGTACGTGTGAATTTACGGTTAGTTAAGTAGCTTGCTTACATCCAGTGGTATAGAGTGGTCAAGTAAGGAATTGTGCACACAGCGCCCAACCCAATTTGCCAACAAGCAATCACAGGCACCGCCACAAACCTGATTTCAAGCACGCGCCCTGCATCCAGATGGAAACAATGAATTTTTATAATATTTCAATCTTAAGCAATTTGGCGACCTCGTTACTTGAGAAGCTACACCGTAATTGCTGGGTTCAAATTCTCGCGAAGGAAAATATCTTGTAATGATTATCTAAAATATCCTCTAAATTTTTTAGAATATCCAAATCTTTAAAGAATGTCGTATGTTGTTATGATAAAGTAAAAAAAGTTTTATATTTGCCTAAATCCGCTGTTATTGTTAAGTTAAGTTTACTAAATTTTTAAAAGAATTTGAAATCACGTTTAAAATTAATTAAACATTTATTCAAAATTGTTACCATATTGAAGCTATACTTCCCACTAAGACTGGATTGTCACGTCGATGCGCTCTCCGTCCAGACTCTCTCTGAAGGGGTTTTATTATTTTTTAAGCATGCGCTCGTTTGCACGCGAATGGCCCACTTAACCACGAAACAAGCCCCAATGCAGCATCGATTTCCTTCCTGTACTTATTACGCTATTTTATGTTACGAATAATAGTTCTGCCACGCTTTTTACATGTTTTCCATTTCTTTAGTAAAGGGATCCCTGTCTGTACGCTGTTGAAACGAACTTTATGTTGTAATAAAATTAATATTATTATTGCGGGGACTTTTGGCGACGAATCAATTCTTTAGTTATACCTAACTACAGTATACAGAGCTTGTCATTCCGTGAATATATATACTGCAATGTTGCTAGCAATTTATATCTCAGTGGCGATGCTGGACGTAAGGCACGGAACGTGACCCGAGCACTGACGAGGTACATGTTAGAGATACAAATGCATGTATCCATTGCTATAAGAAGATACGTGAAATGTCATATTTTAATCGACTTAATAATTATACGTAAATTTAAAATACTTTTACTAAGCAGATAAATTTCTTTATGTTGCTGATTTCACACAATTTTTTTATTAAATTATACTATAATATTATGAAATAATTATTTTCAATAAATTGCGTAATAAAAGATTTCATATATTTTAACATGAGGTCAGTATATATTAGACACACAGGTGTACGTTGTTTAGAAGTCAATCTATTCATCTTACTTACAAAGTCTTTCCTCTAGAGCAAGTTTTAGGACTATCTATATTTTACAGAAAAAGGGGTTAATTGTTCCTAATATCAGTCTTTGTTATACTCTGAGTTTAAATTCCGAACGGCCGATTTCTGGCGTTTAGCTTTGTGTAAACACGTTTTCAATTTCACAGCTACATATGAGACAATTTACGCTTTACGTCACTAAACTTCGTTTTCGTAAACGCGATCAAATTGTAGCTGGTGAAATTCGTTTCACGAAAACCCAGATTAGAATCGAACTATAAACTCGATTAAGCAAAACGTAGTTATTTTAAACTTGTTTTCGCATGCAAACAGTGAAATGGCCCGTTAGAATTTAAGTATTAATGTCTTAGTTATACTGGAAAAAAAATCATATCTAACTATGATTAAAATAAAATAAACCGAGCAATGATTTTGTTCGTCCCGAAGGACATTCTGATCGTGACTATAGCAGTAAAAATATTTTGCACTATATCGTCGGACAATGCGAACGTAGCCCGCGACTAGGAAATACCTTTTCTTTTTTGAATATCATGTCAAATTTATTGCACCCTACATTTACACTATCAGAATGTCTGTCGAACCCTTGTCGAAATCGTTTAATGCTATGATATTATTGATAGTAGAAACGTCATATGTAAAATGTAAAAAATTAAATTGGTTCAAATTTCTTATCAAAATTCAAGTGATTACAATATGATGATAAAATCAAAATGCAAATTAATAAATGTTTATCAACCGTTGAAATGGCAAGCGGAACCGTTTCGGGGAATGTCTAATTTGCTAACCCTCTGGGTCTGGGTTGCGGCGTGTGAGCAAGTGCGCGTTTTATTCATAGGTCGGGCGCGGGACTAGGGCGCGGGGGCCGGGCGACCGCGGCCTAACGATTTGATAATGTATTCACTTGATAAAGCGGAAGGTGGTACTTCGCGAGTGCCGCATTAAAAAACCAATTACAGCGTGACTAAATCGCGCCGCCGCTCTCCCGGCTATTTGTCAGACTCCAAAGGGATAAAAGTATATTTTAAATTTAATTTCACGCAATTTAAAAAATATTGGGGGACTCGGGGTTTATTATATTTCATTCAGCAGTGACTCTGCAGTGTATTAAACTGGGGCTGCAATTTTTGATTTCTGGTATTCTTATGATAAATAAAGAAATTCTATTTTTTTCATAAATAAAATTGGGCCAAAAGGCTGATGGATACGTCTGCTATCCACGACCCTATTTGCACACAACTGTGACATAGGATGAGCATGATACACCCACATACATTTTCGTAATAGTTTTTGTTTACTACAATATGGAAAATAAAATAAAAAACATAAAGTCCTGCGGAAAAATAAAGAACGGAATATTAAATCTTTTGTTTTCTTTTAGTGTCAAATGAAAATTTGCCAAATTATAGAAAGCCACCGTGCCGTAAAAGAAACCAATTTGATATTATTTAAAAAAGCTTGTATGGAACAGAGGGCAAGGGCGGGCGGTGCCATAGTGTAACAAACAGCCGCCCTAATACAATAACGGCCGGAACAAACTGCGCTATAAAATATCACCAGTGAATAAATCAGTTTAGCCGTGATGCGCCCGACCCTCTACCTCCTGTAACTATTGACGATTTATTGTTATAGAACATTATATTGCAGATAAATTATTAATTATCTCAACACATCATGTTATTTATATACGCTGGACGCAAACAAATAAAATTGAAGATATATTTTTGTTTAAATATATCATGGTCACTACAATGGCTCTGGATTACTTGTGTAAAACACAGCTTTAGTCCATTCAACATAAAATCTGTAGATCCTTGATTATCTATTTTATGTCGGATGAAATGAAATCCTGAACATCTACAAAAGCATTGAGACTTTTTGACGACCGTATTTCTGAAAGTATAACTTCCTACCCCTGTTCCATGGGTGGGATCTTGTCCACTCGATCATGCTATTGCAGAACATGTCCTCTCGAATGTAGAAATTATCCATTAAGAAAAGAAACTCTCATCCTAAGACAACATTCTTGATCGATATCAAGTTTTGCAATTGTCATAGAACCAAAACAGTGCGGAGACGTTCGAGTAGGTACATAAATCCAGTCGCGCGCCAGCATCAGCATTCGGGGCAGCGAGCGTGAAACAGTTCGGCGCCGCGCCCTCCTCGCACTGATTGAGCCGCGACAAGTTAAACCATTTGAAACAATTTAATAGAGATCAAAAATTCCCGGCCCCAAGGCTCTCGCCACTAACTTTTGAAGTTTTTCCCTCGCTAAACGGATTATCGGCGAGCGGAAATATGAAACGGGGGTTGCTTACGGTTTTCGTGGATATTTTTTTATTATTCTGTAATAAATGAATACTTTTGTTGTAATCGATTACCTTATTCAAGATTAGTAACGTCATAATGAAATAATTAAAAGACATTACAGACATGACGGTTATATTAATAGGTTCGGGAAAAAGTTTCTTCATGTTTTAAATGAAAATTCAAGACATTTCTTTATTTACGAGTTTATTTACATTTAATTACAGAATATATGTGCTATTTTTTGATGACTTTTTGCCACCATGATCACATCGTAAGACATGATCACGTTGCTGTAGAAATTTTGGGACAAAAAACACGACAAGTAATTTTGGCAGTCTTCTCTATAAGTTAACCTGACACTAACTAAAGAATGCTGAAGAAACCGAAACAAGTGGAAATCTGATAGTCAGGCAGGCAGTCAAGGTCAGTGCTATAAGGTAAGGCACATACTTTTGTTATCTATTTTGTGAGATGATACTATATTACTTTGTTCCAAAACGAAATATTTTTCCGATAACACGATCTTATAAAAGACAACACAAAGCGAAGCTCTGTCATCCAAGTTACAATAATAAATTAATAATAAAGGTAATTAATCATATTCGTACCTTATACTACTACATAATAAATGTCTATATACCCTCATCTGTTATTTGATCAGGACCTAGATTAGAACTAAATCTGGGGCAAAACTGTTAAATCGCATAAACCGAATTAGGTTGAACCCTTGCTTAGTTCGTCGATGGCGATTCTAGGGGTAATGTTTATGTAGACCTCAAATCGAACTAGAGTCTAACATTCCGTTGTCCGTTGCTTGTCAACCCACTTGTGATTTATCACTGTACATATTATTAAACATATTAGTTAGGTCTAATCTGCCACACACTAACTGTTCACTAGGGAATTAATTTTTTGACGAGCTTTATTTTATTATTATAAAAACTAATCGAGTTCACGTATGCACTTAACTTCTTCAGGACGCCATCAACTTCAATATCTGAAGATTTGGTAAATCTTTTTGGTTTAACGTATAGTGAACTGTACCATTGCGGATAACTCAACTTTATAACTTAGTGTATAGGGTTGAAGTTTCCTGAAAGCTATTGAGATGAATGTATGGAGTTATTCGGTAGCTGAAGATATGTGATTGCGTTATGATAGGATCTGAAGTCATTCAAGCGTTACCCCTATAGGGAAGCCGAGTTACTGACGCTGTTCAGAAACGGTTGTTCTATACGGTGTCCTCATATTTTAGAACCCCTATATAGTTTTACGTGACTTAAATTCGAATATGATATAATAATTTATTATTATACGCATATATAAGTATATACAGCATACTTATTTATAAAGCTCAGTCGTCACATACGCCAAATGCAGTGGCTTTTAATTAAATATGTACTATAATTTATTTTTATTACATCCCATTTTGATTGTTGCCAATTTCGAAAAATAATGAGCGTGATAAAATAATTATTTATTTAAAATGTAATGTGGGCCGGGCCATACATTTTAGCAGAAGTTTCTAACAGAGAAATATCATAAAATATATACGTTCTACGCTCTGCCTGGTCACTATTAATGATCATTACGTAGACATAATTCAAATCCTTTGAACTGACTTTTACACTTATGGAAATGAGATAGAATCATAACATTATGGTTCCACTGGAATTTCTGGTTGACAAGTTAAAAATGATTAACGCACCGTAAATTCGTTATCTAAAGAAAAATCAAAAGATTTAATGAACTATACTGGATTCATATAGATCAAACTTATATTCCTATAAGCCAATACTCATCGAAGTCAGGATTATTGTGGAGTATAATGGAGCAGAACGGCATCTTCCCCAGTCGGCTCATCCTATGAGCACAGCCGACCGGAACGATGTACCCCACTCTCAACAAATGTCGAGATTCATTGTCGTAGTAAACATCGCAATTTCACGTTCATCTCAAACTATTTTTTTAAATAAGAACAGTGATAAGAAGTAAAAAAGTATATTAACTTTAAATATTTTGTTATTTAGTTGTTTTTAAGCTTAAAATGGTTGACTTTTTAAATGTAATGAGTAAATATTTTTTTTAGGTTTATTTTTAATGTCGCAGTTTTATAAACATATCGTCGATAGTCTAAGTCTAAAAGTCTTTGAACCTGGCCTTATCAATTACACTGTATTACACCAAAAGTAAACAGGCGTAGTAAGTATTATTTCGTTAGAGATATATTTGATAACACTCAGGATCTAAATAATAAAATATATTTCATAATATATATAATAATATTTCATATCGGCTCACCGCCTGTAGCTGTAGAAGGCGTAAGTTCGGCCTCACATGGAATACTGCTCGCATCTCTGGTCTGGAGCTCCCCAATACCTGCCGATACCTACCTACCTGCAATACCACGGCCGAGCTCTTACTGATCGGTTTGATCTTCTGGCATTGCGAAAAGACATCGCGTCTCTGCATTTTTTACTGCATCTACCGTCCCTGAGGGAGGGAGTGTTCCGAAAAACTGTTTGGAACAATTCATGCCGCTTAAATTCAGATATCGATCAACACGACAGAGCTCTAACTACCATCCACACCATCTTCGTTTTCGCGAAATTTCCTACCTCACACAACATCATTGTGAAATTATTATTATTTATTTAATTTAAAAAACAGAAACAAGGCAAAAGCTACAATAAATTTTCGCCAAACTGTAAGCACAGTTTGTAGGCAAAAATTGCACTCAATGAAATTTACTTAACATATACGTCACATCGAGTTTACCTAGTAACATTATCAAAAATACAGAATCTTATTAATATTATGAATGCGAATGACTTCTTAATTTAAATCGATTACAAGCTATATCAATTCATATGTGTTTATGTATAATGGCAGCTTCATTTCATTGTACACGGCTATTCAAGTATCATATATCTGCATGCGTCGAAAACTGTTGATTAATACCATAGCAGTGTATAATTACAAAAGTCGACGATAAATACGAGCTTACTGTAAAGTACAATGCCGCATGTAATTTAAAGACTGAATTCCCTCGTTCGTGGAAAAACGAATGGCTATCGATGTAAAACGAAACGTTGTCGGCGACTTCGAATACCATTGTAAATGTTAAACAATTACTTAACGATAATTTAATGTAATAAAATATATTATTGCGAATGGTAAATTTATCTTTAGCAATGTCCAGACGTAATTTTCAGTTTAATTAAATTTTCTCCAAATCCTTCTGTATCTCGAAGGTTCGTAATAACCGTCTTTGACGATCAATCCTTTTCAATTTCTCAAGGAGCCGGCCCCGTATCTGTTTCCGCTCCGCTCGGCCGTCTTAAGTCCGAGAGGGATTATATTTTTACAATACAACACAAACATGATCGTGACTAATCGGATCTCGTCAAATGGCCGGTCATTTATCTGAACGATCGCGAGTCCGGGAATGTCTCGACGTCTCCTATCTAAAGTATTGAGATAATGTGTGCAGGGGCTCGGCCGCGGGGCTCCACCGCCCGACAGGGGCAGCGAATAATGTAAGTGTCCGGGGCGACATTTGCGCCGAACTGCCGACGACCTCTGCCTCTTACTTATGCGGTTTTTAATATTTTTATTGTAATAGGTTCGGTCAATTCGGCACAAGAGTGGAGTGGAGAAATTTCAATCATATTTTCAAGATTTTTCTCTAGAATCTTTATGAACGAAATGTCATTTTGAAATAACAAAAATTGCTATTTTATTAAAAATGTGGAGGAAGATGAGTATTTATTTTCTTAACTAAATACAACCACATAATATATCACAATACATATCCGAACTGGCGCCTGCCGTGGACGCCGGACTCACTGGTTTCCATCTTATCTATACTAATATCATAAAGAGAAAAGATTTGTTTGTACCGTCTATACTTAAAAACTACAAAACCGATTTTAAAAATTCTTCAATCTGTAGAAAGCCTCTTCTAGCAGCGGGTAACCTTCGACCCGAGCCAGACCATGACGGGTTGCTAGTACTATATAAAAATCCAATCAACTCAGATGTATTGTTTTTAAGAAGAAAGAATTTATCAGTGGTACAATTGCTTCTAAGTGAGTGAGTTGGAGGCAAAATTTAGTCCTCTTCCTATTCCCATCCTTTCTTAATAAGGAATGGAAAGCGGAAGAGGATTGGACGGGGAGGGGATGAAGGCACAGCATCTGCCATATTGCTCGTTTGCCACCACATACCATAAAAAAATACACTCTTATCTATCTAAGGGATAAGAACTGTAAATATCTGTATGTATCTAGGAGTTGTTAAATCAAACAAGAAATAAATATTTTCAGCTCTACTTCTGTCCGAGGTCCAAATTTCCTACACTTTGAGGTAAAGCCTATAAGAAAACGTGTAAAAAACAGCTGCGGCGCGGCGGCTGTCACCCTCGCGGTCAAGATACGTGTTGGCCGGTCGCGCGGCAGACGCCATAAAACTCCCCATAAACTACCCGCTATACCGTCATACCTATCACTGTCTACTTATTAAAACTATGTACATCTATTTCGATTGTATACTAACTTTACTTCAATTGTATACTAACACGAGTTGAACTTATGATATGCTACGGTACTTCTCGCATAGCTTTAAAGATACATAACCTTTACCTGCATTCCAAACCCCTACTACCGACTGTTGACTCTCTTGGTTAGATCTTTAAGTGGGAATTTAACATGTAAATCTGTGTTGTGCTCTTGGTGTATGATATTAGTATCGACAAAATGTTAAACGAAAATGATGTATACCGTTGTTGTAACAAAAATGATGATGGAATCTATATGCTTATTAGGCGCGTATTCATAAAAAAATTTTTTTTGCACATAAAAAATCTTCAGTTTCTGTTGAGACATGTCTGTACTATCAGAGTTAGTGTATCCGTTATACTAAGATAACAAAAACGGAAATGTCAGATCGTGAATTTTAATCTCAGAGCATTAATAAAAATCCCACGTGCACGACTGGATCTAATATATGAGCTGAAATAAAATCTGTCAGTGACCGTAAATGGTCACGGGAAGGAGTCCTGTTATTAAAATGTAGCGAAGCGGGGTCAGAGGAGCGGCGGGGTTGAGGCGACTGCGCGCCGGCTGCGGCCGCGCCGCGAACTGATTTATGTCCCGGCCAGCAGTATTTTATTCGACGGGCGCCTCAAGAAAACTATAAGTTTCCGTTCGGCAGGACAGGGGAGTAGCCCAGTAAATATTGTCTCCGCTCGCTGCATCAATACGTACCGACAGATATCTATATTTATTACGATGCTTTGCGAAGATAATTTGGTAATGGATTGGAGTCATTACATTCTTGTTCTGCAAATTTATCGAGTTCTTTCACCATCATACTAACGATTGAATGCAAAATATTTAACAGTTTGTCTATGGTAGTAGAATAGAAAACGAAGGCAATTTGCCCGTCAAAGAAACGCTCCAGGCGTCGTCAGGCGTGAAATGATGAACATCCTTGCAGGAAGATTATTTATTTACTTATATGCTTTTATAATAACATCAACCTTACAAGAAACATTTTAATGCTGGAAACATTAGCATTTAAATAGTTATTATACTTATGATAGTTTCAGAACTGGACTTTAATATTTGATTGAATTTGAAGAAAACTGAATAAGGGATTGGGCACTTTTTAAATGTTAAAGTGATAATCTAAAAAAATAACTCTGTTCATTCATGTTCCACATATGAGAGAGTAACTTCCATATGTGCAGTGATGTACACCGGTTTAATAATTTTAATTAATCGTAAAAATTTCGTAACCTGCGCATAATAAGAAAACAAGCTCAAAATAAAAGAATTGGCAAATATAAAGAGATCAACAGCAATTAAATAGATGCGTTTAACACGTGAACAAATGATTCGTCCATGTCCGTTGTTTCGAAGCGACGCCCCAATATAACAATTTAACACTAATGAGTCGTCACTGTCACCAGCCGTCCGCCCCATTGCGCAAAATGATGATCCGGCCGAACACCGACCCCGGACCTCCTGCGCTTTCCGCTATACATACTGTTTCATATTATACAAGTTACAATTAGGGATATTCGGTTCGTGATTTCAATTCCCAGTTGAGGCCGGATTTTTAAAAATGGTATACGCCAACAGGTTTCACACCTTAAAATATTTGGGACGTAATAAGCTCGGTGAAGAGTTTACAGCAATTGCTATCACAGTAGGCTTAAAAACATGAGCGTTTTTTAAACGACAACGAATTTTCGCTACCGGATATGGCTGTTTAATGACGAATTAATTTCATGGTACGTCTGTGTAAAATAAGCTCGACATTAAGGATGTAGTGATTGTTATATCTGTCTACCCTGATTAATCATATATTTTTCGCGAGATTAAAGTCTATAAATTTAAAATGTCTTTTTACGAAGGTGTTAGGTTAGGTTACATAGTACGATGTAATTATCATAGGCGTGTAATACAACGGACGCGTGAAACTGTAGAAGCCGGCCGAGTTAAGCTTGAAGTCATTACCCGGACAATGAATAACGGTAAGTCCAATTACGTGATTGGATTAGCTGCCGTCAATGTTGGCATTACTATGTCACGGAGCGAAGGCGCGGACGCTACTCCGCGGAAACGATGACTTTGATACTAGTGCCAGAGCTACATTGGCTCTATACTAGAGAGTCATCTCTACCACATCAAAAAATGTAAAACCAAAGTTACCCCACTGCATTAATAAGCAATAAGCAGTAATATCTTTATCGGCCAACACACTTCCACTGCTGGACTTAGGCCACCGCCATAAATCGCCTCAATGATCAGCCCTTCACCACCTTCATCCAGTGGGCTGCATCGACGATTTGCCGGTCCATCCCGTGGGCTGCCTTCCTACGCTGACGTGGCCATTCTAGAAACTTTTGGTGCCATCGGCTGGCCAAGTATGGCAATCATTTAGTTTTTATAAACATTTTACATACATATCTCATACGAATTTAAAAATGACAAAAATTGACAAAAATAACAAAAAATGTTGTTTTCTAACATAAAAGAATATAACATTTCAGTACTTTTATTATATTCTGCTAACCTAATAACTGTTTATTATACAGAACAATAAATACATGCAAGTTGCGAGAGTTGAATGACCATTAAGACACATTTACCTACTTAGCATTTAAAAATGTTGAAATCGCGATCGAAATAATTATTTGTTATGCGTTGTTGAGAAATCGTCGCGAAATTTTGCTGACAACTCGCTTAGAAGTTAAGCGAAAACAGTCACGCGCGTAAATGTTTTCGAGAAAATTTTAGAACACATAAAGGCTGTTCGTAAGTCCTAAATATACGAACGTTTTTTTTTTCTTATTTATTAGATATCTAATGATCTATTTTTAGGAGTGAGTTTTCTCAGCTTCTTTACCTAACGCCAGCTTGCAACGTCTGTATCTGCTCTTAACATATACATAATTTCTGTTACCGATCAAATCTTAATTAATAGATAATTAACGTATATCGAAAATACAAACATGTAGTAAATTGTCGTTATCTACTTTCCGATTAAATTACGCTCCCCCGCCATATAGTTTGCGGGATGGCTTTACCAGGGGGGTCATTAGAGGCCGATTGTTTTGCGCCGCGCTGTGCGTCCCGCGCACCTTGCCCGAATTGCGATTACCGAAGCTGCAGTCTGACCGCGCGCTAATTCGCCGCTTGTTTCATACTCATTAATCAATCAATAGTTACTAACCTTTGATTGCTCTTAATCGCTTTCAGTTGTTTCACTAATACTCAAAACAATCGCAGTTATTGTGGAATGTATCCACATTCCACAATAACTGCGATTGTTTTGAGTGGTGCGACTATAATCTTATATGTGTTAAATTAGATTATTAGACAAAATATTTCATGTCTGAATCTCATACATACCGTTTTAGAGGCTTTCATTGTTTTCCTAGGGAATTTATAAAATAGAACATAGCAGATGTGTCTTAAATTATTTTGAATTTATTTATTTCGTACGATGTATTTTTAATATTACTAGTTTTTTTTTTTAATATTATACAAATGTCTTAAGAAAAAATCTAATTTGTCACCAGCGACCAGAAGGCTTCCAACAAGAAAATAGTTTAAACAGTGTTAGAGCCCGCAACATCATCTATTGCACGAACAGGCCGGCTCGACTGGTATAATACCACGACCTCACAGAAAAGGCGTGAAGTCGAAGTACTCTTAGATCCGTGTGATGAGTGAGGTACCGGAGACCTAATTTCGGTCCTCTTCCCCTTTCATCCCTTCCCTCTAAAGAATAGGACGGGAACGGAAGAAGGATTTGACGGGGAGGGGTTAACGGGGAAAAAGAAATATCTTTTTTCCTGTCTACACCCTCCTCTGTCCATTAAAGGTGGGCAACGCATCTGCAAAATATTTGCTTGTTGCATATATCTATGGGTAGGGCTCACTTAACATCAGGTGATTCGCTTGCTAGTTAGCTACCTTCTTCCACAAATTAGTTCGAAAAGTGATGTAAATGTTATGTTATTTATCGCATGCTGACTCCTCATCCTGAATTCGATTGTTTCGATATCAACATGAGTAAGCCACGTGATGTATTACGACACAGAAGAGATAGTAGCGGAATTCCATGAATTAAATTCAATTCCTGGTTCTACAGAAATGGAAATTAGCGCGGACTTACTGTCACAGAAAAGATGAATGCCGATCAGCTAATGACGGACCTGACGGGAAGGGAAGCGCCCGACCAATAACAAACCTCGCGATATTTAACTTTCTCGGCAATGGATTTGTTTTTGATCTCATTGATAAAACAAAACTTGAATACAACCAATTATTCCCGAGGAGAGTTAGCACAGGCAGGCGAACAAACATAAACTGTAGCCAAAACTTATACAGTATGGACTACAATCATACTGTGCCGTCCTCACATGAATGGGAAAAGGGCAGGGAGATGATGATGAACAAGAAAGTAACATAAATAAAACAATAATAAAAGAACATTTAATCAATGGAGCTTTTTTCGTTAGTTAAATGCTTCGGCAAGCGTTATCATGAGTTGTCTGAGAGTGTATCTCTAATAAATATGAAATATTAACTGTACTTGAAAAATATTTTCGACAACCGCCTTATAACAGAATGCAGAGAATCGCTTCGTAGTTGACAACACAAAAAAAAATTGTCCTACCCGCTATTTTAAATACAGATAAGAGATACACATGAATAATTACTTGTTTCACTCCAAACAATATACTACATTTATTAATGTAAGCGCAGTCGGTTGTTAGCGGGCTTTGGTAGGTATAGAGATTCCAATGGCGTCAATGATATGAAATGCTCACCTTGAGCCCTGCGAGGCGGTCGCGTCGCATGTATTGTTTTTTTTTAATTCGATCCCACGCCGAGCTTCTGTGCCGCCGGCCACCGTGCGACCGACATTGTTGTCACCTTACACACCCTCACTCACGATTATATATCTCTATCTGGATAGTTTTTGAAAAATTAAAAATAAATAGATTAAGGACTTGTTTCACAAAGTCTGAGTAAAGTGCCTAATAATTAATTGACATATAAATTAGCTGACGAATAAAACTTCCCGTGATAATAGTTTTCGCTTCACAAGCGAATGTTAATTTGATAATTGTAACTTCGATCAAGATGGCAACGTCGCAATTTGACGTTTCGAACTACGGAACATATGAGAGCATAAATATATATTTTTAATTTAATCACTCTTAAAAGAATTTAAAATGCATCTTTTATGCATTATTTTGATAAAAACTACAATGATACAAAATAAAATATTTTTAGAAATCGATTATTTTTATTTGAAAGGAAAATGTCAAAGAAAGAAATAATCTGTCAAAGAACTATATCAACCCAATAACATACTTCGCTGACGGATGTCCTTACCCAAAATTTACTTGGCACTATATTAACCAGTTAATTAGCTTAGCTCAATTGGAGATTGCGAAACGCCAACGATGACCTTATTTGTCAGATAAGTTGCAAGTAGCCTATTCAGGACCTTACTTGAACATTGTGAAACAGGTTCTAAACGCATAACTGGTAACTGTACTTTAACATTACGAGATAAAAACGTTATGTTAATTCCTTAACGAGACAGAGATAAGTAGTGGTGTAGCGCATAAAAGTGTGCTGGGCGACAACCAGATACGATAAGAAACATATGTGTTTTTTGATATAAAAAGGAGACTGGAAAGCCTAGAAAGGTGGTGAAACATCAAGATCTTGTTATTCCAAAATACGCGAAATGAAGATAGAAAATTTTCAATTCCATCCAGGAAGATAAGGAACGAATGCGTGCGAAGCCACCGGCAAAGGCTAGTTTTATTTATAAATAAAATACTAAAAAAAGAGTGTAAGCTGTCTGCCGTCGCATTTATTAAATACACAATGCTCACGTTGCTCTAGCAGTATCGCAAATACAGCATTTCATCTGTAGCATTAGGTCAAGCGATGTATAAGACAAACAAATATCCGATTGTGATTGCGCAAACGCCGGTGCCGAGGCCACCGTGCCGGAAGACGAGGTACATAATTGTCACGCAATTAATGAACATATACATAAGTAGGTATCTTGATTTCTAGCAAAGAGGTATTAATTAATTAATTCTTCTAACATTCCCTTCCCACTCCTTCTGATTCAGATTCAGGTAGGCAGATATCACGGATTTCCAATTTCCGCAATCCTGGTACACCTCTCTCGCTTCTTCCCCATCAATACATTAACACAGACATGAAAATCGGTTAAGATACTTCTAAATTAATTCCTTTGAAAAAATTACACATTTAATGAAAATCGGAAATATAATATAAACTGTTTAAGATCCATGTTTTTTTTTCGATCTTCCACCTCATCGATTATAAGTTTTCTATAATTGTTGTTTATTAAATAGAAACATAACGATGGCAATCTCTAGCTAAAGTTAAAATACAAAAAGTTCTTTGTATTTCTGATTTTAATAAATCAGACCTCGAGCACCTCTGGGTACACGAAATGTGCTAAGCTTTTTCTTTAAGTAATAATTTTTCTATTAGTAATGTATGAATATTTCCATAGATTTATTAAGAATGTTACAATATCTGTAAATATCAAGCAATTAATTGCTATGGGTTAGTGTTACCCATAGCAATGTTTAATGTGTGAGTGAATTAGACAAAACAATAGTATGTGAGAGTATCAAATTGCAGGCGACATCCTGTTATCTACCTACGTTACCTGGAAGGCGTGACTAGTGCCTCGTCCGATAACACACCGATAAAACACTGTGAACGGAAACTAATTAGTGTTTTGATTTAAGTCTATTAATTTGCAATACATCTTACACATTAGCTTTGCGAAATCCATAATCGTTTGCCTACCCCTAAAGGTTGTCTTTTTTTAAAAAGAAAATAAAAGTCTTTACGATCGACAAGATGAAAGTTATAGTGAGAAAAGGAATATAAATGAGGATGTTTGACATGAAGCATTGAAGTCAGGTGGCGCGGTAATGGCATGTGCCGGTTCGTTTGGCGACAATCGCGTTTGCGGGGCGGCGTGCGGTGGCGTGCTGCGGCGCCCCGCGGCGGCCCCACCGCGCTCGCTTGCATACCCAACTACCCGTGAACATGGAGTGCGAATCTATTTTATTGCATAGAAACTTGAATTTAGTAAAACTGCATTTAAAGTTAAAGTTTCTATTTACTTACTGACAATAATGTTGTCAGAGAAGACAGAAGGAAGGACGGACATACTTAAATGTTGTAACGCCGCTGATTAGTCTATATTCCATAGTATTACCTACATACGACTCCGTAACCTCAGTATTAAACACCCTAGCTTTAAGATAGCGGATCCTGAGTTTGGTTCCCAGCCCACTTAACATTTTTGACATGTTTTGAATGCAAACGAGAAAACAGCTCATCGGATGTTAAGTGACTCCTATACGCATGACAGCAAGTATTACGAATTAGTTGGGCCTTTTTCTAGAAAATAAGTTAAATGAGAAGAAAGGAATCAGTAGGAAATGAATCCTTAGTATAAGGTAGCTTCATACCGAGCCTCATCCTAAACTCGATGTGGAGCGAATACCGATTGCCATCTTTGTCAACCCCAGTATGATAAGAATTTACAAATTACAAAGAAAGCTAACTTACATATCTTACACAAAAGTAATTAGTTATACAAACACTTAGACCACAAATAGACAAGGAGGCGAAAATAGATCTTTTGCATGCCATATTCGGATAAAATTTCGGAGATTTTAAAAAATGATTAAGTAAATATCCAGTTTAAGTGTCAGCTGCGGCTTTGATGCGGCGCCGTGATGCGTCAGACAACACTCGAGGGTGCAGCGCAGCGCACAGGCCGCCGCCGACGGCGAACTCACTTCACTCGCGCCCAATACGCCTTCAAAAGACTCACCGTCAATCAATGAGCCACACTACATCACACGTATTCGTTCTTTATCAAGTTTAAACAAGGGGTGCTGTCTACATTCGAGGAAACTTAACATACCTAAGTATGTATGTAAGTCAAAAGTTCTGTCACAAACTCTTGATGTAATTAATGATATACTTTTTGTTAATTATTCAGAAATTATATATGAAATGAAAGGTAATTAAACGTAGAATAAAATTTTAAATAAAATTGTATACTACGACGCGCGAAGAGATTCCAATTAGATTTAGCGCAGACATATTCCTCCAAATGTTGCCATATCTTGTAGTCCGGTGGCTATAAATCTGAACTTCTAGTCCCAGGCCCAGAGGGCCAGTCTTCATGCCCGATAAAGTTGATTACATGCGCGGGCACTGGGGCAGCCAGTTTTGCGTGCTTCGTGCCCTATGAGCCGGTGCTGAGTCCTGTTGGAATACCCAATGTATGTTTTCGAAGATTTTTCGAAAAAGAAATTCCACTATGTTGGTAAGGACAGTATTTTGGTACACCACGGCACTGGTTTTTATACCTTTTTCACAAAAAAACACCTCAGTTCAGCCTAAATATGAGACTCCAAGCCAAACCATGAGTGACGAAGGATAATGCCCTCGTTGAACCAGAGCCCAATAAACAAAAGACCTAGGTAGATAACTATCAGCAACAATTGATAAAGAACAATTTTAGGGGCGCGGTTAGCTTTAGTAGGAAAGTAGCGTGAAGAGAGTAACTAACAAAAATAAAAGATGGTGGGGATGGATGTAAGATTGGGTTTCTACACATCACAATCATATTTAATTTTAACATAAACCTTGGAACATCAAAATCATATTTAATTTTAATAAACCTTGGAACATACACATTTTATTACGCTTCGTTTGTACCACTGAGTAATCACAACATCCGGCCGACTGAGTGGTTTGGTCTTTCTTCATAACGCTCGATCCCAGATCGAATTTCGCAAGGAGCTTATCTTAGCTTACTTTACAAGTGTTGTACTTTCAAATATCATTAACTTGTTGAAACGGGTGCATAACTGCTAAAAAGTACATTCAATTAACACGTGACTTTACAAGATATATGAGACTATTACCATACACGGGGCACTGATCAGAAACAAAACCAGTTTTGGTGCTACCTCGGCTAGGAACGAAGCCTAAGGACGTAGATGTAGGTACAACTGCTTAGAAAACTACTAGGTGCTTTAACCACCGAGCTACTCGATATAAGGAAAACAATAGACTAAAACCAATGACAATACATAAAATATAACGTATTGTCATATGAATCGTAGGGGCACGGGTATAATCCGAAAATCCCACAAATAAAATTCCAATAATATGGGAAAAGAGCGACTTTTTCGGTTTGCACAAATCCTTAAAACGTCATCCAGATATCCATTACATGTCTATTAAATCTTGCGACATATATTTGCGGGGCTCAGCCGCGGCGCTCCCCTCGCAAACAGCGCGCCGATTACGAGCCCGGCCGACTGTACTAAACGAATATAAAACACATGCGGGAAGACGAATGCAAAATTCACTCGTCAACATTTTGCATAGGTAAACACTAAGATCAGCCCCACCGACGCGATCCGACCGTAATTTGCAAAGTGGGCCATCGAGGACTTTTTTCAAGATATTTTAATTCTGTACAAATACGCAACATGTGGAGATATTTGAGATGTTGATTTCGAACACGTATTGTCGAAACAGATTACCATATACCAACTTCTTTTTTTTCCAAAGTTACCAAATAATACCATTGGGGTTTTGTAAGACACATATCTTAAAACAACTAATTGAAACGAATAATTTCACTTTACTTTATCTAGATTTCTACAATATTACTGCATTTTTGGTGAAAGTATAAAAAGTGTAATGGCCGCCGTGTATGGTACGTGACGTTTGTTTGTTTACAAAATTTTCATCTAGATTTTGAACAAACTACGCATAGCACAATGATACTCATATTGATTACGTTTTTAAAACCTTATTTTATAGGTGGCTAGCTTCTCAACACCCATCTTGAATATCGGTAAACATACTTGTGCGCGTTATCAGTTCTGGGAATAATTCATTAAGTAATAAGAAAAGCGTTGGTGTTTAATTTTCGGTAGCACTATAGCGATCGATAGCACACGTCCTAATCCTAAACACAGAACTGCTAAATAATAAACAATTTATTAAAAGAACATGTGTTAAAATTATTTTATATAAATTTTGCTTGCTTCTTTGTGAATTTGTATGTTCCACAATAAAAAAAAACATACACACGAATTAATAACCTCCTCCTTTTTGAAGTCGGTTATAAAATAGTCTGTGTCACCGAATTCTTATTTTATATCTATAGTCTAGTCTGAAGAAGACGCATGACTTACCTCCAGAATAGTGGTTGTAGTGGCTAGCTAGCACGCCGCGGGTCCTAGATTCAACCCGAACCAAATATTGTGTGACGATATCCATTAATCACAAATTTTTAAGATGAGATAACCTTATAACATTTATGTCCTAAAACGTCAGTGAAATTTAGATAGCGGTTAGTGTACCTGTCTACACCAGAAGGTGAAGGAGGAAAAAGTACAAGAGGATGAAGAGAATAGGTCAACGTAAATATAAAATTTTAAAATAACTGCGTTCAATGATTGGCAATTTAATTATTAAGTATTTTTCGTAAATATATATTGTATACTAATTTACTTTTTATTATTAAACGGTTTTAATTAGCTCGACCTGTACAGAATTTATTTGTTTATTTGGGTCAAAATTAGAAATTAAAATTTAAGCACCTTCCCGTTGTCAGATTGATATGAAATTTCGTACACACATTTAATTTAGATGACAATACAATTTTCAGTGCACATAAAATAAAAACGTTTAACTTAAAAGTGTTTTATTTTAAATATTATTTTATTCAGGTAACACTATTATAAAAGTTGGTTAAGACTTAGAACTTAGAATGTAATCTCAGTAAAAAGTGACAAAATTGTGTTCTATGATACGAAAGAATAAATTCCTCAGGTGGTCGTAGTAGGAATTGCGTGGCTCAGAAAACTACACCACGTGGTGCCAATTCTAGTGAAAACCTGACCTACAAAGCTAATTTGAAGGACATCGAGAAAAGGAGAGTAACCTGACGTAGCGTGTAAAGTGATGAGTGGCGCGTGTCCGGC
>JWHW01057590.1:258484-270624 GCA_000931545.1 Papilio glaucus
CTATCGATTGGCAATAGTGCCTTGTTAGCAATCCGCGCCCCCGCCTGCCGCACCGCCGCCTGCCGCGCCGCCGCCCTGCGCTACGCACTTACCACATCCTACAGCTCCCTAGTCAACTCCTTGCCACATACTTCTATTAATACTAAGTTGTAATTTAAAATGTTTCATATAAATATAACTTGATATAAATAAAAAAGAACTTGACCATTACCACCTAACATCAGCTAGGAGAGCCGATGTGCAGGGGCGATGTGTTCGAAGTAGTACAATTTAGACCTTCAAGGGAAGGGTGAACAGGCAAATGCACAATGAGTAGTGCATTTGCCTGTTCACCCTTCCCTTGAAGGTCTAAATTGGCGAAATGGTCACATGTAGTACACACGATTAACAAAGACACGATTGACGAGAGGACGAACACCCAATTATCAAATTGCTTCGGTTGTACGCGAAGCCTGTTGTTCAGCATAAGAACTATTCTCTTGAAAACCTGTTACAATTTTTATATTCTGGTCGTCGTCGACGTCGTCGTCATCATTTTAGCCTATATTCGTCCACTACTGGACGTAGTTGGGGGATCCCATTGGCCGCCACAAACATTGATCCCCTGCCCTCATTCAGTGGGCTCCCGCAACCTTGACCAGATTTATCGGTCCATCGTGTGTGAGGCCTACCGATGCTGCGTCGAACTGTACGGAGTGTAGGAGTACGGAGGCTCTATTGAGGTCATCGAGCATTGTATTGAGGTTCTTCATGATTACAACTATGACTACAATGTCATCAGAAAATCGCAGGTAGGTGATGTACTCGCCGTTGATGTTGATGTCGAGTCTTTTCCAGTCCAGTGCCTTGAAGACATCTTACAACGCCGCGGTGAAAAGTTTCAGGGAAATAACTTCGCCCTGTCTTTCACCACGCTGCAGTTGCATAGGTTTCGTTTCCTGACCCTGTACTGCGACTGACATGGAGGCGTTTTCGTTCAAACACCTCAGCGCTTCGATATACCTGTAGTCGATTTGACACCGCTTGAGAGACTGCAGTACCGCAGGTCCCAACGGAATTGAAGGTTTTCTCGTAGTCGATAAACTCTAAACATAGTGGCAGGTTATACTCCTAGGACTTCTGTATATTAACAGGTATTAGTAGCAAACTTTTGTTCATTTAGATTTTTAGATCGCAACCTTGACAGAATAAGATCCTCGCAACTAGGTTAATTGAGGGTTGAAAAAAAATTTAATTATTTAAAAAGATACAAAAAGCCTTGGCTCGGGAAATAAATCTATGACCTTAGTTACTAAACGAAAAAAAAATGAATAAAACCCTTCAGAATTGAACGCGTGGTTCTTTCTACACAGGAAACTGTGTGGTCGTGAGATATTATCAAATTAACCCGATAAGTCTTCCATTAACCGGCTTTTAGTAGGGAATAATTATGTTCTTTCTGTAAACCCAGGACTACAGAATTATAGATAAAGAAGAATCCTAGATACATATGAAATACAAGCTTTCAACAGTTGTATTCACTAAGGATTTGTATCTATAGTTTTTTCAAAGTGTAAACATCCATTAGAGATAATATAATTGTGACTTATTATTATTTTATTAGATTTAATTACCCTTCCACCTGAGTATTATTTGTGTGAGTGCACAAGGACCAGCTGAAAACCAGCGCAGGGATGGCTTGTGTCATACGCATCTACAAAAGCTGAGCTGGCCTGATCTTTTGCCACATTCTATTTGATGATTATGTTTACTCTAGTAGTTTATAGGTTTCTCTTTTTGTCGCAATAAATGATTTCTTTCTATCTTTTTTATTCACAGACAATAGACAATTCTGAAAAACTGATATCTAATGAATACCGATACCCTTGTTTTATGGGTTAGATTTTTTGATAAATACGTTTACCAATATAAGAAACTCTAATGTAAAGTCGCTTTTAACCCAACTGCTGTAGACAGACATCAGCATTTGCCCACGTAACATACTGACCAGAAAACACAGAATATACATAGAAGATGAAATTGTTACGCTGCTAACTCATAATCTTCATTATCGTCGTCCTAAGACAACTGACGTCTACTGCAAGACGCAAGCCTTCTCCATGAATAGCTATAAATCTCTCGCAACCACAACCATCTACTTATCTTGTCGGAGATCAACCTATGGTGGTGGTTCTGCCAGTCCGAACGTTTAGCAATTCTTTGGGAAACGTGGTTTCATTGGTTGTACTGCCTTTATCGTACCTGTCTTATACAATCTTCCGGCGGAAGTCCGAATTAGTAATAGTGGTACCAATTAGTGAATGTATTTAAATTATAGTGACGTACTAAAGAAATGCGATATAAAGAGGACCCGTAACCGACGAGCACGTATGATGATGTGTGGGTGTGTCAGGATCGGGATCGCGCCAAATGGAAATCTCTAATTTCTGCCTACTCCTCTGGGTTAGGGGCGTGAGCGGTTATTTATTTATCAAAATTATACACATAACATTATAATGTAACACTTTGTTTTATAGTTATCTAAAGCAGGTTACGTATTAAGGACGCAGATATTCCACTACAAACTGACAGCAGCCGTGTTATGTAATAGTATTACCGCATCAAAGGTGTTAAGTCGCTTTTCCGAAGCCTATTCACTACTAATCGTATCAATTCGCAGGAAGAATTCACGGCATGCTTTATATCACTATAATGAATATCAATTATGTACGTACAAATATTTTTCTTAGCGATAAATTTTGCATACATTTAGTTGAATAAAAAAACTTTGATAACATTATATAACATTTGGTAGTTATAAAGGTCCAAAATTTTTAAAGGCTTAAAGAAAAATAAATAACCATTAAACACACGAAAGTTTTGAATCTAAGGTTGACATGAGTAGTTTACAACTAAAAAGTTTTTGCTGACTATAAAAATTTTGTTACTCTTATAAAATTGTATGTATTTTCTATGTCCTTGCCAATTCTGATAAACTTTTAAAGTCGTAATGTGACAAGCGGGATTTGTTGGATTCGATTCTAAAATATAACACCCAGACAAGATATGACTAGCATGTCATCAGGCGAATGTCATCTTGCTATTCGACGTGTAATCAAGAAAACAAATAACTTTTCTAAACAATATCAACCTGAATTAAATATCTTAAATCTTGAAAAACCATCGTCTTAACTAAACCATGTATCTCTTAACCAATCTATATTACAGAACATAAATACGTATCTATTTGTCTAACATCTACTGATCCACAGGACTTTCATTTTTATTGTAACAAGTACAACAATTAGGTACAAGAGGAATTAAGAGACATAATTTAGTCACGATTTCAGTTGTTTTTTCATCACCAACACCACCTACATTTTATATGCTACTTGATTACAATGCCATCCGACGTTAGGTGGTGATGTGATCGAAAGATAGTATGCTATAATTTAACTCAATCCTCTCCTCTCGTACCGGTAGGAAACACTTCAAATATGGAGAAACCGTTACCTACTGCTTTTAATTCCTTTGTAGAAAGAATAATACAGTTAGAGAAATTATAACAAAACAGCTTAAGGATAACAGATAAGCCTGCAATTAAGTTATTACACGAAAAACCACAGCGAGCAACCAGCCGTCGGCAGCATTCTATGGCGCAATCCTCACGTCCGGATTTTAACCAGTTATCTTATACTAGAGATCAAGCATAGTGGTCGAAATTCAATCATATTTATTTAATTTCTACGTATTATCTTTAGGAACGAAACATTGCACATTTTATTTTATTCGGTCTATACGTAACACCGTATAACAGGAAAACAATTAGAGATCTCCGCTTTTCGTCAACAAAAACACTCCATCTCACACTACTCAGTGCGGCCAATATTCTTCAAATGTTCTCAGAGCTAAGTTTGGGAGTTACATAATTGATGAATGAAACGAATCTGTCCACTAATATAAATACTAAAATTGTTTTACTGACGACAAATTATGTTAGTAGTATTTTTAATATGAAGTTACTTACATAGGTTTCCGTGTAGACAAAATGCAGCAAGGCTATAACTTCAAATTTTTTCAATAATATTAAGAATGTCTTGTTCCAAATTCAAATAAAAGTTGAATACATTAACAATGTAATGTAAATAATAGTAGAATAAAATGATTAACCAATTAATTAAATCATTTCATTTCATCCTCCGGCTTTCGACATTTGTCAGAAAAACCATGAATGACTCCGGTACACCTACATATAAAATATGATAATCGTAGTTTTTATCCTTTGTCATAGTATTAATTATTTTTAGATTACGGTTATATTTTTTTGTATTTTTGACTTCCCAAAACAAAAAAATTGAACGTGAAATTGGGTTACTAGAAATATAGTAGGGACAAATGAGGTAGAGAGCGGGTATCGACCCCGCGACCCTGTCGGCCGGCGGGCGGCGGGCGGCGTCAGATCGCTGGCTCAGCTCGAGCGCTCCGAATCTTCGCCATCAGCCCTTTTGCTGCGCGCGACTACACAGGTGTTCGTGGAAAATATCACGTGCACACTGTACACTCATTTTCTTTGATTTCGTAATAAACCTTTTGTATAACCTTAAACTCCTACTATACGTTAAATTAATAGCTTTGTTCCATACCGAATAAACATGAGAAATGATTCATTGGTAACAGAATGTTACTTTAATGCAATTTTAATTTGTCAAAACTTTAAATATGAACTTTCGTGTATTTGGGATGTATGTTTAGTAGAGATGGTAAGCATGTTAAACATTCTGAACGGCGAGTGTAATGCAGGAAATAAAATGAATGGGGCTATAGGTACAGTAGTGAGGAGTCAGAATGTGTCCGTGAAGGCTCGTCTGGCAATACACAATGCTGTACTAGTCCCCACTTTAATGTATGGAGGTGAGAGCTGGGTTTGGCAGGAAAAGCATGCTAGTAGAGTTAATGCCGTCGAGATGCGATCCTTAAAAAGTATGTTAAGCGTGACATTGAATGATAGGATTAAAAATACCATTATTAGGCAAATGTGGCTTAAAAGTGGATGTTGTGAATAGAATTGAGAAAGGAATCCTTCGGTGGTTCGAGCATGAACCTGTGAAATTGAAATTGAAAGTGAAATTGAAAGGATGAATGAAGAATAACGAAACAAATTTATGTAGTATAAGTGAGTGGCAGTGTTGGTAGGGGACGCCCCAGGAGAACTTATATCGATCAGATTAATGGCTTACTAAAAAAGGGCGATATAAGGACCACCCATAACTGACGAGCATGTATGCGTAGATGTATGGATATAGAAGAAGCAGGAGAGGTGTGCCAGGATCGCGCCAAACGGAAATCCATGATCTCTGCCTACCCCTCTGGGTTACGGGCGTAAGCGCATATTTATTTATTTAAATATGAACATTCCGTTGATGTCCGATCGCTTGTTGTCGATCTGGAAATAGAAGTGGAATCCCATTCACGATATTTTCTTTCTAACAATGCGATGCAAGAAAATATGACGAAAAGTTCAATAAAATCAGGTAATGATTACGTTTGGTTCTGAAAATGGAAAGTAGAATTGTGTGGTGACGTCAGAGCAACCCGACCTTGCCACTGGAAAAATGTGCCGCGTCGTCCGCCGCCCGCCGCTGGCTCATCACAACGCGCCCCGCAGCCGGCTGCCGAGCGCCGACCACATTCCACCACCGATTCTAGCTTGCGTTGTCTTATTTCAGACCTGAGAAATGAATGGAAATTGTGATGCTTTTCTCTATTTCTTGTTTACTCTAGATGAAATATAAACGTTTTTTTATATAGAACAATTGTAACAAATTCTTCGTAATCCATTTTCATTTACCTCTCATTTATTACCCGAAATTTAACGTTTTTTTTTTATTTTGAACAGGTAAATATATATTTCACTATTGGTTTAACAGTATATTTATTTCTGTTTTAATGTTTTTAAATTAAGCCTTTTTATTTTTTATTGTTCATGTTCATCACAACACGGTTACATTATGCCTGAAGGCTAACAAATGCGCTAGAGATTTGTTGTAGTTTTCAAATACATTCATCATTTTGTACATAAGCTTCAATGGAAATCTTGTTTGTCTTGTCTGTCTTTTTAATAAATGCGCTCTTATTGCATTATTCTTTTCTAATAATTAGTAAATTTTACTGTTGCCCGGTAAATTTAATACAAAATTCCTGTACATTTATAGCCACTTTCTAGTATAAGGGTTACATTTATTATTCACTCAACCCTCGATATGTTTTATTGAATGTCTGAAACACAAAACTGAAATATTTACATGATGTCATATTGAGCTGTCTAATCTATGTAGGCAAGTTATGTCTTACCCCTGTCACATAAGTTAATTTATAAAAAGCGAATAATAATTACAATCTCTGTCTGTACCAGTTGGGATAATTAACGTTAGTTTTTCTTACTATGCCAGTTTTATACATACAAGTACACGCATAGAAATAACAAATAGTTTGTAAATCATTAAAGTTACAGAAAACTGAAAACATAAAATCAAAGAAAAAAGAAAACGCGAAAAAGTACGTCTACTTTGAAATTGTATACATTAGCTAATGAAAATCGTAATGAGAGTGTTCATGTTTAAGTAAATTTATAGCGCCGTTGCAAAATCATATATATGCAGATCATATAAATAATGCTAGCATACATTATAATGATGTACGCCTACAGAATGGGCCATTACGCAGCCGGACCCGCAATAACAATGCCCATAACTCTCGGCGGCTTCATTAACAGGCCACCATTTGCATGACAGGCCTACACATCTACAGCCTACAGCTCGCTCGCGAGATGAGACGAGAGCGATGCGAACGCTGTGCTCTTCATTCACAGCCAAACATTCCAACAGAGAAAGGACTATTGAGGGAATATAGACCTTATTTTCTTCAGATCAAAGTGTCGGAGATGGAATAGAATGGAAAATCTGGCGAGTGTCAATCCGGTCGGTAGGCGGCGCTGCGCTCGCCGGGCCGGGCGTGGCGCGCGCGGACACGCCTCTCTCCCGAGCAAACAGCCTTCGGCTACTCCGCTCGCTTCACGTTGAGAACAATTCAACATTCCATTGTGTTACTATTACATCTGCCCTTTGTCTTTGCAACTATAAAAGCTGTGAACATATTGTATTAATATTAATAAATATTCCTTATAATGTTATGCTTTATTAGATTATATAGATGATAGATATGCTTAAATCACACAAAGTGAGTAAAAAATTGAGAGAGTGAAATGATTACTAACTAGCAATCCGCTCCGGCTTCGCTCGGCAGACAATACAGCACAGCTTACTTGCCGATAGAAGAGCTTTCTATTAGTGAACGAATTCTTAAAGTCGGTTCAGTACTTTTTGAGATTATCCGGAATAAAGAAACAATCAAATATTTTTATTAATATTAGTATAGATATTCTAGTATATATCGTGCTACTATCATGTCTTCAATTCAATAAAATTTTTATATTACCATAAATGAGTAAGATAATTTTTTGACTGGAGAGATGGAAAAATCATAAGGAAATAACATTTTTTCTTATTTAAAATAGTTTCAAATAGTTAAGACGCTAAAGTGATCTGACTTACCTTCTATCTGAATATAGTATGTTAACATTTTGTCAAATTCTATTTGACACGTTCTCCTGATTGTAATCCTACATTACAATTCGTTGCCACCTCGTGAGCAAAGTCCCTGTCTCGTTAGTCAAGCAATTTGACAAGCTTGCTGCGAACTTCAGCCTGAGATAAATATTATTTACACACTACATACACCACCATATCTACCGCTTTGCAGCAGATATAAGTGACGCAATAATACCCAATACATTATCATGAAAATATAGGTATAACACTGTTAGGATAACACAATCTGGATTATTTTCTTTGCCGGAAAATTTTGAAAGTTTAAACGCTGTGTCGCTAATACCAAAATTAATCTCATTCTCATGTTTTGTATTGTATAATTTATACAATTGTAAGTATGATAGGGTCAAATTGTGTAGTGTTACATTTATTATGGAAGCAAGAAAAATAATAAAAAAGAAGTGAACTTCCAGGAATACACGTTATGTAAGATATTAAATAATATTTTAAAAAAGGACTTTATTTGACATGGTAATTTTTTCTTCTTCAATAGTTGGAAAATAAACATAACTTTTTATTTTGTTTGCTATCAATGTAGAGAGAAACAGACCGGTGGTAAATATACATTACACCATTGCACAATTGGTCCATTTCCTATAAAATAAATGGACCAACATATTATATTGGCATATAAATCAATAATATTTAATATCTTGATTACGCCTGTAATGGTTTTGGATATCACAATATCTGATAACCTACAAACTGAACAAAGCAGTTAGCAAAGTTACAAATAGCGTAATGTTAGTACTGACATTATTTCCCGAGCAAATGTAAGCCACTCTTTGAAAGTTGCCTTAGATCGGATTCCAGCAAGCCTATACTGGTCTGCCTGTAACCACTGCTGGAACTGCCTAGCAACAATACTTTTAACAATTTTCAGCGTTAACCTGCATATAACGAACATGGAATTCCTGCAACTAATCTTTTGAAAACATAATCTCGTAAATAGCGCCTTGGTCCTATATCTCTTTAACTTCTATCATAATCCACGATCTCAATAATGTCTGCGTAATCAGACATATTTTCTTCACTGACACACATCGTCACAAATTCAACGATAAAGACTTAAATATAACGTCAAATACAATATCAAAATCAAATATTAAATAGTTAGGAAATATTTTGCTGCACTGAACTTGAATAGCCAAACTGACGCATTAATGAACATTTGACTGAACTTTTTGAAATCTAAGGCACTGCTTGAGTAAGCATTAAACGACTCTGAGTGCAGCATTTACCTTCTTAATTTAGTAAATAATTAAGTTCTGTGATACTCTAGACTGTTATGAAATTAAACGATAATAATGTTTAGTAATACTGCTACATGAACGACAATATAACATTCAAGAGTGTATTTGATAAAATAATAACATTTTTATAATAATCATAGAACGAACAACAAAAAGCAACACAAATGCGCGTTATACCGCCAAGAAGAAGAGATATCTTGTATTGATTTTTAACTTTAAATTCAGACTTTTACAAATAAATTTCAGCATTTTGCAAATCAATTTGGATTTTTGCACATCAAATTCAGCCTTTCAATAATAATATTTGGACGTGCACCTATCAAATTTACATGGGAACGTTCCAATTTCATTTTTAAAAGGCTGAATTTAATGGATATTTAATAATCGAATAAAATTAATGTTAATAGCCTACGTTTTATCCAATAAGGAAGGCACCTGAGATCTCCGTCTGCTCTTCAACCATTTCTCCTCTACTTAACTATTTTTCGCTTTTACATGATGTCCCCGTCTTTAGTCAAGCTAGTTTATTCATCACCTTATCGGAAAATGCCAGGTCTCTCTGTTAGAGCATAGCATTGTGCCCATTGTTGGTAGATGTTGGAAGCTTTGGAATAACCGACAAAGGAAGATGTTCAAAAGTCATTTTTACAAGCTGGTAACGCACCTGCAACTCATGGTTTTGTCACTCACGTGTACGGCGGCCTACGTAGCGGCGGTCACTTGATTAACATCAGAGTAACATCGTTTATCAGATAATACTCGTATTAGTATACCAACCCACATACGGTGTATTAACAATAGACAAAAAAAAACTTTTAAACAAAAACAAAACCGACTTCAAAAAACTATATTCAAAAACAAGAAATGCACTTAAAAGTATAAAATAATTTTACGCAATTAAACATAAGAATCAATTCTTAATCATATTTATTTTTGTGTTTTATGTTTAAAATAATTATGTAAAATTATTTTATACTTTAAGTGAATTGAATGTAGTTTTTTTGAAGTCGGTTTTGTTTTTGTTTAAAAGTTTTTCATCATTATAAACTTTGGAAGTATATAATTTAAAATTACTATTACATATTTTAAATTATATAATTATTATTTGAATGGGTTGTTATACAAATTGTCTATACGATAGTTATGCATCGCTATCAAGTAACCTGACGGTCAAAGTATTTCTAATAACAATTAGGTGTCAGATTACGATAGCTTGGGTCGCGCGCCGCGTGGGTGACGACCGCATGCAACAACGTAGTGCTTTCCTGTTTACTTTACTATTAAACATACATTTGTAACGGCACACATTCACTATGACCCTCTATATTCTCTTTTAAAGTCGCTATATATGTATGTACGGTCGAGGTACGAAAATCATCCTCCGTTTTCGAAATCAATCCTTTATTAAATCGCAGACACTTAATACTATACATGAAACTAAAACACTAATCAGACAAGTACATTTACTTCAGGTGACAAGGTTCAAAATAGTAAACAGTACTTGTTAATATAAATTTTGAATGAAACATGTTCTATTTAATTGTCAATGTGTATCAGTGTCTCTGGTGCAAGGAAATGTCGACTTTAAGGCTTTTTGTACCCCGACGGTGCCTACATTAGTGACATGTACTCAGTGTTCCGTCAACTAAGGTATCATATTTCGTACATTATATTTCTTTCGCGTAAACTGAACATAATAGTTTTCAAAAAGTACAGTCAAATGTGATTGAAAAATTAAGTGTAATATATAAAAATACTTTAAATTGTATATTATTCTAAAAGATAACTCGATACTTCATGTTATGAAATTACCTATTTAAATCTTCCTACCGCCATAGGTAATTTTTTTCATCAATAATCGAACTCTGGACTTCATAAATAAGTTACAATCTTAGTATTAGTTACAAGACTTTGAAGTTGCCTCTTCGGTAATAAAGTATAAGTAAAAAATCAGCTGAAATTTCCTCGCAATTATCTATATCAGTCGCCGACACTTACATATTTTTACTTCAAATATTTAATTTAGCAATAAATAATATTCATACTTAGTCCTAGTTGTAGTTTGTATGTTGTTAGCGTATTAGTTAACTTTAGTGTAATATCAAATTAACTTAAATAAGAACATCGTAATGTTCCTTATAGACTTTGAAGAGTTCTGTCGCGGAGGGCACGGTGGCTCTAACAAAATTTGAAAAAGTTTGAGTTCAGTTGTCTTTAATTCTAACCAACGTTAAAATGATAGTCGCAAAGACTTAAAGTATATGTTAATTTCTATTTCAAAATAAACGCTATTTAAAAATGCTTAATTAATAATTTCAAACTACGCATTTAACGTCAACATGTCACCATTATGTGAAGCCGCTATACCTTCGACCTCGTTTCGTTGTAATTGTTGGGCAATTACCGATACGTTGCAAATTTTATATCGTTGCACAATCGATCGAGTCATTGGACTCGACACGATGATTCTACATGATGTGACTTGGAGAATTACTAAGAATTTTATATTTTGTAATGAAACCAATTCCAATCCAATCCCGAACTTTATAGCAAGCACGGTTCACGTAAGGCCTAGGGTGTTAGGGACTAGGTCGGGACGCTTTGATATCATAGAAATTGATTGTGGGACCATGAAGATATAAGAAGTATTTTTTACACTTGTACTATTGAAATAAGTACGAGTATTAAAAGCAACAGAAGTTAATAAACTAATAAAGTTAATAAGTCTTTTTAGGAAATAGTAAATTGAGTTATTTGTAAGTCGTTATGAGTATGAATGAAGTTTATTTTAAAAGCGACCTGTTAGAACGTTAGCATTCTTTAAGATAAATAAAAGAATGTTTATTTATAGGAATATTTTATTAATAAAACAAAAATCCTATCCGAATTTATTCGTCATTTGTTATATTAACTATATACAATTATTTGAATAATCAGTTGTCCCATTCGTTATAACTTATGTGTAACTTTAGTAATACATTTATTGTTTTATAACGAAGCTATGCATATATTACGACACAACCATACATTTAACACGGTGTTCCGACGGCTACCCTGTCCGGGTGTCGCGGCGTAATTGTTCCACCATCCATTAGAAAACTATAAAACTGGAACTGATGAATTATAAAATTTGAAACTTAACAAAAGCACGAACAGTCCGTTGGCCTGTGCCGGCACCCCGCGGCGGACGGCGGGTTCAGTATCGCTGCCAGGCGCACGCGGAGGCTGCGGAGGCGCCGGA
>JWHW01057624.1:8440-31896 GCA_000931545.1 Papilio glaucus
CGCAAACTTGTGTATTTTCTTAATAAGGAGTGGTTAACTTTACACAAGTATTTCATTTAGTTTGAACGTGTCTTTATTTTACATCGTCTAATTTTTAAAAAACCTCGTGGCGCAGAGGTAAGAGTACTGAACTTCTGTGCCGTCGGTTTACAAATGCTACCCACAAATGAAAAAAATTGAACGGTAACCAACCGCTCGGTTGGTTATCGTCAATCAAAAACTGACATTACAACCCATTACATTTGAAACAATCAGAAGAGTTATCTTTTATCTTGTTACCCTAACATCTTGGGGCCGACCATTTTTTAATCTCTTTATAAACATACAATTTCAAAATACATTTCAGTTATATTACGAATACACCAAACCTTGTACGTGTTTTCTTAACTTTTATTTTATTGTCACTTTTGCTGCCAATAACTTTCAATAGGTTATAAATGTCTCTCTTGCTTCTTTACTTTAACATTACTTATATTATTTTATTTCTCTGTCTTACTCAGTAGGTACATTGCCAATCTTGAACAAGAAGGAAAAGTGTTAATGAATAGGAAATGTAGATAGGGCTATCGCTCTCTTATCGGACAAAATGAAAACGAATGAATACCTTAAATACTTGAATACTTCAATTTAAATCTTCCAGTTACACATCAACTGTTGCTGCTACTTTCTTTATCACTAAATAGCTTTGGATATAAAGGTTTTCGAGTAGGTTTCCTAATTTTGGACTTTATTGGACTCATCATCAACACTGAACGTAGAAACTATTACTCCAAGGATCGCCGCAAAATCGATCCCTTATCGTTCTTATGGTTGGTATATTTTCCAGTGATAAATTAGCAATAATTGTAATTTTATTGTTTTCCGTTCGTACGAAGCATTGCCGTTGCAAATACATTGAATACAAGGTGGCGTTCGGGACACAAACATTATTTACTTATCTCACGTGAGACCAGAAAGTTTCGTTCAAACAAATAATATAGGTTTACATTGGTGCGGGGAGCACCTGAGCGGCGCTACGATCGGTGCGTCCCGGGGGAAATAAAAACTTTGTCGCACGTCGCTTGTCCTAAAGCCCTCGTGCACTCTCCGGGAACGCTACGCTACACGTTCACCGATTTGCTACCGACGTACAGTTTATAGCATTGATTCTCAACGACACTGTACGTTTACGATATTGTTTTGTATTATTGCTGCGTAAAGTGGGATGACGACATAAGACTTTCATGATGCTGTCACTCAGAATTGAATTGAAGAATTTATTTGTCACCCGGACTATACAGATATATGACTGATCTCCATCCTTTTGTTCTAGATATACCTTTTTTATAGAACAAGATGGCAAACGAGCAAGCTGGTAACCTGATGTTTAGTGACAGCCACTCACAGGCATCCACAACTATCAAATGAGTCGCGAATGCGTTGCCTACCTTTGGACGGAGGAGGGCATAGACAAGAACAGGGATATATCCTTTTCCAATTCCAATCCTCTTCCCGTTCCCATCCTATCGTTATGAGGTAAGGGTGGGAAGGGGAAGAGGACTGAAATTAGGCCTCCGGCACCTCACTCATCGATAGAAAAGCAGAGTACTTTTACTTCACACGTGTTTTCTGTGAGGTTCACCGGTCGAGCCGGCCCATTCGTGCAACAGATGTTATTGTTGCGGGCTCTACCTAATGTTCAAACGAAACGACTTGAGTCTTCGTTAATTCTAGGTACGGCTAAGGATTGAAGAGAGTTGCCAGTGTCTCAAGAAAAAATGAGACTAATGCTAAACTAGTGCATGCCATTTTAATTTTGCGTGCTCTACGGATAGCCTTGTCACTTTTTTACATGCGTATACTGTATGGTCGATTTTCACTACTCATAATCAATTGATTCAAACACAAAATAAAATTTTGTAAAATAGACCTTCTTCTAACGTTCCTTAAACATCGCATATCCTTTCAAACATTTCACAGTTAAGCGGTTATGAGATCTCTAGTATAGCCAAGCCCCTAGCCGAGCTCCGATTTGTGGTCCGGATCGGCAAGGACGTCCTAACCTGAAAATGTCATCGTTCTGACATAATCCAGACCGAAGTTATGACTTAACACTTAGAGAAAAAGGAGGTAGCTCCCCCGGACAACAGGAGATTTGACAATCATGTCGTTATTTTTATATTTCAGTACACAAATAAGTAAGGCGTGTACAAAAACTTTAAAGAGAACAAACACAGGTCATATTTATTGAAATTAAACAAACACAATACAAGAAAGATATTGAAATTCTTAAAATTACAAGGGAAATATAACTCTGCAGCATCCAAAGTTCCCGACGTCCGGACTTCGATAACTGCTCAGATCTCGGTGGAATTTTTAAGTTAATTCAAAGGAAAAATAAAATTAGCAAAGTTCGCGGAGATTATATTACGCCCTCGTAATTTCTATCAAGAAACTTGTAACTTATTTGGGAGTATTAAATTTTCTACAACAGTTATCACGTTTTCAACTTTCATACTTATTATTTCATTACAATTAATTTCTAGTAATATTATATCTGCCAATATTTTAATCATTTATTATTTCTTTTATTTGTTTGCTATCGCCTAAATATTCTGATATTATTGTTGTTACATTTTGTTTATGATATTTCATTACAAATATAATTAAGAATAGTGTAAGTCAACTGAAAAATATACCTTAACTCTCACAATTGTGTTTCTTTATTCTAAATCTAAAATATTACTTGAAATAGAAATTACACTTTTTAATACCAATTACATTGATCCTCACTATAGTTGATATTATTTCTAAGAGAAAACTAGGCCCTAATTAGTGTGTTTTATTACCCTATTACAGCCGTAAGCTATATAATAAAAAGTTAAATAGTATACAACGCTCAAAAACTTTATTCATATATTCTCTTACAGTGATATAGCAAATGTCGATATGAAAAGTAAATTTGTTTTCGCCCCTTTTTATAGTACACGATCTATAAAACCTTTGAATAAACATTTACTCTCTTTGCCCTTTAGAAATCGTAAAAAGGATCTGGGAACTTCGCCCTAAACTTATTTAAACTTTTACCCTAGAAAATCCTTTGCGAAAGCAGTTTAAATGCAGAATAGAATATGTATTAGAGAATGGGGAAAGGTAACGGTGACTCGATTTATAGATAAAATAAGCGTAAGTGTTTCTCGTGCCGATCTGATTTATTGTGACTTAAGAAAGTAGCATATATTTGTATGCCCTTAAATTCACTTCACTTTTTTTTGTGAATTTCGGACTTGGAATGTGACAGTAAAAAAGAAAGAAACGGATCGGCTGACGGAACACCTAAAATGTTAGCATTCATCATATAGGAAAAAAGGTGTAGATCTTTAAAAGAGGACCAAAAGATAAGGGGAATGGGAAATAGATTGAGCCACTGACATTTCACTTCAAAGACGTATTGCCGAAGTACATAGTTATACGATACTCCGATTGAGCCCGTCTAATGCCTGCCTTCGTGGGTGGTTCCACTAGCATTGTGGTCATAGTTTCAGGACTTACACCGGTCCTGATATACATATTACGATAAGGACACGATTGTGGGTTTGCTCGCCTGGTGGCCCTCACTAACCAAAAATCATCGAGTTATGTTTATGTTAGAGAAATTTAATTATTATCTTACAATAATTAATACAGTAATACAGTTATCATATATTAAGAAAGTTTAACAACAAACTTGTCGAAATCAGTAAATAGTTGCAAAGAAATTACAATAAAGTTAATAGAAACACTGTGTAAAGCAAATAGATCAGCTTTTCCATTTTCAAAGGGTTGAAAGTCAAACTTTGCCGCGAGGTATTTCTTTATACGTCAAGGGTTACTAATTTTAACTTTAGCAGACTACGGCAGCGATTTAGGAATTATCTTTTCGCTTTGATGGACTCATCAAAGTTGATCTTACAAAACTTTATCGGATCGCTTTAAAATGTCTGTATACATATTCTAATAAGAATATATTTTTTACTTATATCGATCAGATTAGTGACATACTAAAGAATAGCGATATAAGGTATTGTAGCAGGTCAGGTTAGAGGAATTTCATAAACAGTTCGTAGTGATTTTTCACTCTTTATTCGGGCAGAGCTTCGCCTTATAATCAATTCAATCGTAAAGTGTGTCCTATCAGCCGAGACATCTTGCTTTTAAAGGCCGAACTATAGAAGTCAACATTATTACTTTCAAGTATTTAAATTTACAAATAACTAATCTTTAATTACATTAATATAAAATAAATTCAAGTTACATACTGAATAATATTCTGCGTTATGATTGTTTGATATAATTGCTAAATAAGTGATTTGTATATTATTTAATTAATTTATACTATGGTGTTCCGGTTGTAAGCCGTGTCCCACGACGGTCACCTTCATTTTCCCTAGTATCCGTCAATTCGTTTGAGTCAACCAAACGAATTTAGTGAAAGAATCAACGGTAACTAAAACATATGTGTGCCTATTTCGCGTCTTAACAAAGAACCCAGATGATCAACGTGCAGTGTATGCATGGGAACTCCTGCTTTTTCAATTGGGTGTAACTCGCCCTCTAGCCTACCATAATTGCCTTTTCTATGCACACTGTAGACATTAGTCAATATATTTGCGTATAAACCTAGTCATTTTAGGAAACCAAAATTGAGCTTTAATAGATGCTTCACATCTTTCGAATCCTGGGTGTTCTATCTGGTCATGCAATTTTTGTAGAAGTCCATACTTTGCCGATTTAGGTATCACAAATCGTTCTCCCGCTAATGTCTTTCGGTATAACACACCCTCTTTAGCTACATAGTTATTTGTAATATCAGGGTTAGCAGTGGACTCTTTAAGGCGGGTTAAAATATTTTGAATACCTTCATATTGCTTTTGCAAAGCTAATAACCAATCAGTATTTCCAATCATAAGTAACGTACTAGGCATCGGTTTCCTGCTCAAAGCATCCACATGTTTTATACGCTGTCCGGGACCGTACTCAATCCCTATATCAAAATCTTGAATCGTAAGCCACCAGCGGGCTATACGTGGTATAAGATCTTTTTTACTAGAGTAGTCCGCAAGGCAGCGCAGTCAGTGACTACTTTAACGGAAATCCCTGTCAAATAAATGCGGAAGCGTTTAAGGGACTCTACTACAGCAAGGGTCTCTAATTCGTAACTATGATACATCTTTTCTTCATTACTTGTAACTCTACTAAAAACGCGACGGGTTTTAAGCAACCATCTGATTGCTCCTGCATGAGTATGCCACCCAATCCTATCCTGATGGCATTAGTATGGAGTTCTGTTCTAGCGTTTTGTTATAAATACATAATATGGGACGTTCATCAGTCTTTGTTTTAAAGTTTGAAAGGCTTTCTCTTGATTAGGACCCCATTGCCACTGTACATCCTTCCTAGTTAATTCTGTTAATGGACGAGCTATTTGGTCAAAACTTTTATTGAATTTACGGAAATAAGATGTCAATCCAATAAATTGTCTAATTTCGTATGCATTGCGAGGTCTTGTGTATTGAGCCATACAGTCAATCTTTGTTTGACCGGGCTGAATTGACTCTGCACTTATATCGTAGCCCAAATAACTGGCAGTGCTTTTGAGAAAGCTACATTTGTTTAAGTTTAATTTTTAGTTTGCATCTGTTAATAGCTGGATAAAAAGTTTTAAGCCACCTTTATTCGATAATGGGGGTACCATGACGACGTCAATACAGTACAGGTACAGGGCTATTTTGTCACTAACACTATCGACATTTGTGTCAATCGTGAAAAAACTGCCGCAGAAGTAGCCAGCCCGAACGGCATCTTCATATATTCATACTGCCCAAACGAGGAAACGAATGTAGTCTTACCTACGGACTCCTCATCCAAAGGGACCTGGTGGTATGATTGGGCCAGGTCCAATGTAGTGAAAAGGGCTTTACCAGCCAGCTCCCTAACCTAGTCTTCAATGTGTGATATCGATCTTTGACAGTTTGTGCGTTCCGTGCAAAGCCCTATAGTCAACACACATCGTATAATCGCCGTCTTTCTTTTTCACGAGGACAACACGGCCAGCGTAGCCCGATATGAATTCCCTAATTATTCCGGCATTAGGAAGATCACTAATGTTTCCGTGAACGAATTTCACGTGATTTCATTCTCTCTAAAAGAAAATCTGTATGGTTTGCAATGAACTGGCTGATCGGTAGTTGTCTGAATACGCATTTTGATTAAATTAGTACACCCTAAATCCGCTGTGTCCTTAGCAAATAAATAAAAAAAACCTATTCAATAATTTCAATAACTCTGTACGTTCACTTTCCCTAAGCTCGCCTACATTTATGTCTGATAATTTTGTTTCATAGTTATTTTGATTGCGTGAATCTACATTTAAAATATTACTTAACATATCGTCGTGTCTAGATAAAGTTTGCCCTTGCTATTAGTCGATTAGCTAACCACACAATATTCACTGAACCTAAATTAATCACCTTCAATAAACATTGTATCGGATGGATAATCGGTTGTGGAATTAAATAATAAACTGCGCCAAGCTCAAACCATACAGTGCGATCTAAAGATGCATACTGATTATTATTATCAAAGTTGTTGTTACAGTCAATAAAAACTTCAACATACACATAGCTTTGTTTTGGAATAAGAGATACGTTTTTTAAATGGCCAGATTATTTCGTAACAAAATCTTTTCCCTCCAATTTAATATCTGCTAAATGATGGGTAGGTATGAAATTAACTGACGTTTCAGTTGTAACTTAACTCACGTTTGGTTGATTTATCATTGGTTGACCAATTATTATGTCAATATCTTGTAAGTAGTTATTTGTTATCTCCTTTTAAAATTACATAGTCTACGTTAACGGTGATAATACCATAGTGCCAAGTGAATATGAACATGAGCCACCAAAACCTTTCATAACAACATTGGAAGACCGGATTTATAAATACAATTTCTCTGCGTTGGTGCACGTAAGTACATCGAGCTTGGTACCCGTATCGATATATGCTATTAACGGATACCCATTCACAAGGACTGGTTTTTTGTACAAATCTAAGTAGATATCGTAAGTTATGTGCAAAATATTTCTGACCTTTTATGGCTGTAGCCGCGATGAACTTGCCGAACCGAACTAACACGTAGCCTTCGTGTGGGCAGGCCTCGCAGTACTGCTAGCTCCTACAGTTCAACGACTTAAAAAGCATTAGCTCTCGAACAAAAAAGAATCATCGAAATCGGTTCACCAGGAGCGAAGTTCTGAGGTAACAAATATACGAGTAAAAAAAAAACATGCAGACGTTTTGCTAACCTCCTCCTTTTTGAAGTCGGTTAAAAATACTTGCTTCTGTGTAGCGGATTAACTGACTTAGTTTATGCGTTCGGAGGCTCTAAATCAAAATAAGATTGCGGCGTAGTTCACTGTAAAAGTCGGCGGCGCTGTGTGTCATTGTTTAGCGATCTTGGGACGCCGTCGGAGTCAATATGCGGAACATTTCCTATTACACGCCCACTTCTTCTCTTGAACGGATGTACATCAACAGAGCTGTCACAACTTAATAAATTAACTGCAATAATTTTATATACTTGAGTTAGTTACTATGTTTATACAAATTAATAAGTATTTATTAATCCTGGAATAATTTGTGATATTATTTAGTTAACTTAAATAATATAATGCTTATGTTCTTAAGCAAATTTAGAAAAAATCGGCCAACATCTTTATGTTATATTATATAAATAGGATCTATATATTATATGATATAAATAGGAGTTCGGTACAGGTTCGAGCAACTGAAGTCGTCTGAATCTAGTATCGCAACTTACTGGGATAGTGATACTGAGTGAGGTTTTTTATTGGACACATCAACGGATGCTACTTAAATGTTTGTATAATTCAATATGTATATACAAAATACTATATTACATACATGTGGCTTGCGAACTTACTGACAGATTTCACAATAGTCTATACCAAAGGTCCATAAATTAAATTAAATGTGAAATATGCTACAAATCAAAGAGCTAATGGATTTCATAATATTGACTTTCAATCGATTTGCAATTCATTCGTGTAATGAAAATATGAAGTATATTTTCTATATATATAAGTAAATATGAGTTATATTTTGGCACACTTTGAGAATAAATATAAGATCGCAATGCAGCTTTAATGAGATTTAGGGATATTTTTATACCAACACAATTTGTAATGGAAGCGACAAGCGGAGACAAGAGCGCGCGGGGTCGGCGCGGGGAGGGGGGCCACACGGACGCGGGAAAATTACTTGCAAATTCCATTTACAAAGTCTGGGGGCAGGCGTCGGCGTCGTTAAAAGAAACCCGCGCCGGCTACCGCAGCCAGAAGCCACTATCGCCGGCATTGTTATCTCAGATCGAACTGTGACTTGTCTTGTTTAGGAGTTACGTACGTACGTACAAAATATAAATATATTAAGATAAGCTTGGAGGGAAATTAAAAATTTAATAACGATTACTTTATTTTACTTATGTTTATTGGTATTGGTTAACAGTGGTATAGCCAGTAACAACAAAATCTGTTGCACAAATGGGCTGGCTCGACCGGTAAAATAGAAGGGCAGAGAAATGAAGTGACTCTACAACGTGAAAAGATACGTCAAAAAGAACCTTAGGTCTACGAAGGTAGTTCTTTGAGTCATAAAAACGTGTGAGCTCTGGGCGCGTTCAGCGAATTTGTCGGTCTGAGTTGTGAAATTAACACTTGACGCACATAAGTTAAAGACAAATAGTGTTGTGCTGATTTTTAAACAAATTTATCGATATTAAGAGTAAGGTTAATACACTGTAATTATATCATAAAAATATACAATAGAATATTTATTTTATTATAAGCTGTTTATTTAGTCATTTAATAAATAAAATGTATTGATTGTGCATTGATTTAAGATTTATAGGGATTAATAATGTATGATACTATACCATTATACAAGATCATGTATTAAAAATAAAAAATGTGCCGCAGCATATTTGATTGAGTTCCGAAGGGTCAATAGAAACTCAAATTTGTGAAACTCAAATATCAAAGCAAAATTACCTAATTAGAATTATTGAGGAACTAATGCAAACTTAATTAAAGTATGAATCAAGTTCATGAAGTTATATATACATATATATGTATACATATATATGTATAGATAACTTCACGGTACATGCTCTTCAAGCAAACTCTCCCTTCGCAACAAACTGCTGCTTTACAAAACATGCGTTCTCCCCATAATGTCCTACGCGCTACTTCGAAAGCATCGCCACACATCCCAACCCTCTCATAGTGCAGGCCGCCGACTACGTTCCAAATCCTGATGCTACAGTCGCCAAACGCAGACTCAAACACGTCCTACTGATCCACCGTGATCATGAGGACACTCAAACCACAATACAGACAGGACAAAACACCACCGTCCTCGCCTTCGAGTACGACGACAGACACGCACCGCGAACACAAAACGCACCCGCGGTAAAGGGCGGTCCTCACCGCCCCCAGTCATTCGTTAATTACAGTTGACGACCGTCGGGGGACTGGTACGCTCCTTCCCTCGACGATCACGTAGACAACACCCCTACCTAGTAGTAGACGTCATAATAGTCTTCGACGGTAACACGTTCGACCTGAGTAGACACAAAACTTACACCGATAGCTGGCCAATCCAGCAACTAGGCCCCTAGATTACATTAGGGACCTAGAATTTTTATTTTTTAGCTCAAGATCACTCGGATCGCGAGCCCTGTATTCGATGAAGCTGTAAGAACCGTCAATAAGGTTACCAGCAGCTACTTCTCCGAAAATACATACATTCACGGTACATGTCGTGACTACATTTGCAGTTCCTCTACTCTTAACATGTACAGGCGCTGCTCGTTTGATTTTTTATATCGCATATATAAAAATTTACTAGAGTCTAGGATTTGCCGCAACTTGTTGTACGTGTACATACACTTCACGAAGCAACAACAATATAAATAAGAAATTTTTATAGCATATTTTAAACTAGAATCGGAATAGAAACTGAGTCACTCGTAATCTTGTATTGCTATATATTAGATATCGTGGCCAGCTCAGTACACAGTAATAGTACAATCTGGTGTTATAAACAAGGAGTCTGTACATGAGGTCTCGCAAAGTTCGTTATATTGGCGAGCGCGAGGTGTCGCCTCGGCGCCGGCGTCGTATCATTGTTTGCTTCGCTTCAACTTTAAGCAGTGCTGTGCAAAGCCGCACTAAATGTTAGTGAAGTTCACACAGGGTTTATTATAATCTAGATAATAATATACGCTATGCTAATTAATATTTAATCACATTTGTATTTTAATTTAATAAAATCAATGGTACAAGAATCTGTTAAGGTTGCGTTGACATCTGCCATAAAATAAGGTTAGGGTAATGAAAATAGCTCGGAAAAGCTTAGCTAATAAATATAAAATATAGAAAAAAAAAATGGATGGAATGGATATTCATTTGGCGCGATCCTGGCACACCTCTCTCGCTTGTTCTACATTCATACATCTCCGCATACATGCTCATTCATCTTCATATTATATGTAATGAATCATTCAATACATTCAGCATAAGTTATAAGTACTCCGACGATGACCCTAACAAGATCTGGTCATCGGCGTACAAGAGACATTTCACAACTAGCTCACCCATTCTTAATCTACACTCTTCGTCTTTCAAAGCTTTCAAACAATAATTCATAAACAGATTGATCAGCCACAGGGACGCTACACAGCCCTGTCTTACACCTTTACTGATGCTAAAACAATCTGCGTAGGTCCCGTTAATCTTAACACAAGCAGTAGAATCTTTATAAAGAGACTTTAATGCTTGTGTAAGGTCAGTGTTTAATCCAAACTCAATTAAACTTGACCACAGATAATCTCTTTTAACTTTTTATATTTATAAGTAATTAATGTTGAAATTCATAGAAGAATTGTGGACAAATCCAAATAGCAATGGTGGTTAGGACCGATATAACCGACCAGAAAGATTAGATACCATTGAATAATTTAAATATAAACTGCATTTATTAACTATCTTAAAATAGCCATCGTGTCTTATTGGTATGTAAGTAAGCAGAGGTTACGGTGAACTTAGTTCATTACCACTTCTACGTTAGGAGAATGACAATGGAAGGAATTTTTACTTTTCTCTCTCGTCTAAGCTTATTAGGTGGTGTCGGACGTGTAGCGGGAACGCTCGGTTCGCGGACTCGAGTATTGAATTTCTCGCTTCAACTCTTGGGAAAAGTACACTGCAGTTGTTATTTGCGGGCAACTTGTGTAATAAACGGTGACGGTGTTCTTTTAAATCTGTTATATCGAATTGTACAGTTATGCACACAAGTTTATTTAGTTACGATTTTTTATATCCACAGGACATAAAAGAAAGGTTAGATAACTGGGATGTGTAGGGTTAGACCTACGAAACTTAGTATCTGAGGTTAACATCTCCCAATTGGAATATTGACATCATCTCTCATCTAAAACATGTTTTAGCAGAGTTAAATCTTACACTTCTTTTTAACCACATGGAATTGTCACATTTCAATAACAATCATACCATCGCGTTTTTTTTAACAAGTAAATACATGAGTAGACACTTTTTCTGTATATAGTTATTTTTTTCGTTTTAAAACATACTTTTTGTTATAAAAGTATGCCTTTGTGTGTAGAAGTGGAAACCAAGTTTAATAAAACTTTTTATGCAATGGCAATAGTTTTGCAAATGTTGCACAAACTAGAACATCAAAAGAATCACTTTGGGTTTAAATTAATTAAAAGACATTTACTATTTATTTTACGGAAGAATATAATAATTTAAGGTTACGGTTACGGTTTTTTTTTATAAAACATACTAGTTACCATTACGCTATATTGAGTTACCACCAAATAATCTTGTAGAAACGCCATATAAAAACAAAATACAATATTTTCTAACATACTACTACATTGCTTTTCAAGTCTAGAATAAGAGCGGCTGTGTCTAACAAAAATTTGGGAAACTGAGCAGCTGTTCTAAAGATGACGTACTTAGTATTTTCAACCTCAAACTAAAAGAATCAAGAACGATAGTTGTTTAAAATCGCTATTGTAGATTCATAGTTGGATTGAAAATGGAAGGGATCGCAGTAGTAAATAACGAGAGAGATTGGATTATTTTGATAAAATAGTAAAATAAAACACCGCACGCTGCGGCGGATTTTTTTTCGCTTTCGTGGTTTGTATATTCTTTCCAAAGAGGCATATTTACTGACATTTTTAATTAGTTTGTCCACGTAAGCCAAGAATTAAAATTAGATTTAACTTTGTAGGTTTAGTTCGAAAAGGTTCTTATGAAAGAAAAGTTTCGCGGAAAATTTAAGAAACTTAACGACCATATTAACTTTTCTTTCTTAATGTAACTAACATCAAGCATCTGGCGCGATTTCCCTAAGTAACGTTTGCATGGAGAAAATAAACGTACTAAACCGGACCCGGTCCCTAGTACATATAGGGCGCCAAGGTGATAAGCGTGTGCCTTGTTTCATTGCAAGATATGATTGTTGTAAACAAACATTATATATCATATACGGCGGCCATTACACTTTTTATACTTATAAAAAATATGTAGGTTCTATTTAATTAAGATGTGTCGTGGTAACAGCTTGCTCGGGCAACTGTTTATTTAACGGACGCCACAAATAGAGTGGGGTGCGTCGCTCGCGCAATCTGATTCCTCCGGGCGGCCGTTGGCTCGCTGCCGGCGGCTTATTGCCTACGTGCCACCGGGACGGCCGCGCACACGTCATATTATTCTATCGGTCGCACCCACACCGACCATATTAGTATACCCGCCGCTGCTGTCTCAAGATATTGCCCGCCCTCGTAAATAAAGCTATCGAACTAACACGCAAAGAACCACTATTTGTCACTTGAAGATAAATTTATTGCTTCTACAATATTAAGAGTGCATTCTTACAAAATGGCGAGTCGCCTAGCGATCAAAGAATCTGATCAAGTCGTGAATATGATTCGCAGCCGAGACAATTTCTTTCAAGCGTCTACAGAGTCATGTCTACCAAGTTTTTGTCAAGGTACTAAAATTGAATGCACACTCCTAACGTTATACACCAGTTTTCAACAATTTATCCAAGTAATGTGTAAGAATTCATTACCGTATCGTCCTACCGTAAGCATGCCAGGCTACTCAATGTCAATACTTATCTTTATGAAGAAGATATGGTATTTTAGTGGTAGGCGACCCGATGCTTGTTTTGATATAAAAGAATATTCTTCCCGTTACTGTTAATGTTTACATTGGTGTTATGGATCATAGATGGGTCATTATCGGGCCTGTTGCTACCTTGGGATGTTAGCAAAACGGTACTCTAAAAAAGTTTATAATTATGTCAAAATGATGCGATTCTTTGGATTTTATTCTTCGTAAAATATGTATTTTAATTGAAGCCGTTACGTTGAGGACAACTATGCGAACAATAACGTAATAAGGGCGACCGCAGTCGGCGTTATTGCCGTCGCGAATGTTGCCGCCGAGAGTTGACGGAAAAAGTGAAACTTTTTATCAGTGCGCGGTCCCAGGCCGCCCGTTCTCATTTCCACGGAGCCACTGTTGATCGCAATCGAGAGGCCGCAACTCAGGGCTGCACCGCGCGTTTTGTAATTGCTGATCTTACCCGATACAAATGTAATCATACTGCAATTGAGGAAGGTTTAAGATATGATACTAGATTTTCATTTCCTTTTGGCAACCAATTTTGCGCCTTAAATTTAAAAATAAAGAAATTATTAAAAATAGGGAAGTATGTTTTTTTTAAAATAAAAAGTCATAAGATTTTAAGATTATCAAGACTGGTTTACTAAAGATCATATCGAAATAAGGTAAATGAAAATAAAGATGATATGAAATAAATTTTAAATAAAGTAATAGATTAAATAAAATGGATGAAGTAGTATTACTTTCAACGCAAAGATTTAAAGAATGAAGTGTCATAGTTTTGTTAAATTGGTGACTAGCAACCCTGATTTCATAAGGAGTGAAGAACAAAGAAAAATATGTACACTCTGGGGAGCGATACGTCAAAAAATTATGTGACCCACGGAGCGCTGGTGAGATGATCGCAGTCGACTGATAGTGTCGCTTTGTGTAACTAAGTGTGAACACTTGATCTTTATCATGACCCTTTGGTTAACTAATAAATGGATTCTTAACTTTTCTTATATATTTACTGCTTTTATTGCGTTTATTTCTTTAGCTTATTAATGTCATCAGGACATCAAACAGTTCAGTCCCCAGTGAACATGAGTGCTGTAAAGTACTTAAAACAAAAAAAAATATAACTTTAATTTTAATTGTGCCTCATGATATAATATAATCTGATATTAATTTTAAGTTATTGTCATATAAGTAATAAGAGAAACACTGCTGAAAATAGCAGTGGACTTACGACTGCAAACTTTTAGGTTATAAACTGACTGACTTAGACCTGTTTAATAATAAATGTAACCTTTTCAAAGAAACTATAATGGATTATTATATTAAGAACAGTTGGAATTGTTTAAATTATGTTAATGTCGTAAAATTAAATGTGTGGATAGTCCACATCAGATATATATTCTGATTGCTGATTCGTCAACTCGTTAGCACGGGAATCCATAACGGGCGTTAAACTCCAAGACAGGTTAAAAATAAATTCACTGTAGTGTTCACTTTCCACTATTTTAAGTGTGCAGCCACTTTAAGTACTTTAACAATTACAGATTGCAATAATAATCAGATATTAAGAGCTAATGCGTTTGCAAATAACCATAACGTGCAACCAACCTCAACCACCGAATGTCAATGACTTGACGTTCGCCCGTCAGGACAATTGCAACTCCATTCGGTGTTACCGCTCTTAATTAAAATTATTATTTAGTTTGAAACAAAACTATTAATGGTTAAAAAAGTAAAGTTTATGCGCCGTTATATATAGTCGAGACCGTGGAAGATTGAAGTATTTAATCTCTGCCTACCTATTTGCGTCACGGGCGTGACTGATTTTATCTATTGCCATGGATATATTTAAATGTTTGTGTATTTTTATAGGTTCTATAAAAAATATCACAAAGTCCATTTTATTAGCATATCGAGTTAGTGATTCAGGCGTTAGCTCGGTGGGCACGGGCCCCCAATAAAACGGGCCGAGGTAACCGGTGTGTTTGTTGCGGCGCGCGGAGATGACTGATAGGGCACGCGCACCGCCCGCCCAAAGCTGCCTTCTTTTAAAACATAGCGAATACACCGTACACCCATTCAATAAAACTATCTATTTGTTAAAATATCGACACTCAAATAAGTGCAAGTTTTTTTGAATATTACCTATATAAAAGATCATCCCGACTGATTTACTTATAACGCACACTCGAAGGTAGTGGACAAGAGACGTGAAATGCAAAGCTTCCTTTTATGATGTAGGCTAGAATTTTTGAAAGAACATGAATACTGTTATAAGGAATCGAAAGCGTTGTTAGTCGTAAAAATTGGAAGAAGTTACAGGCACCACCTAGGTAGGCAGTATACTCAACAATAAAAGTTACTAGCTGATCTTTATATGTATGAATTCTATAAAATAAAATACTTACGTAATAATTCAAGTTTTGTACAAATTTTCTAACAGACTTGATTCATTTCAAAGATTGAAATCAGTTAGACCAGATTAGAGCTGGGCGTTGGTTGAATCACCTCACTCGTACATAATATATTTAACACCTATCCTGAATACCACTGCACTGATATCTTTGATCTTTTGCACGCCTTTCATAACTTTGCATTAAACTAATGAACGACGTATCAATATCTTTCTGTTTACGCAATTTCCTAACTTCTATTGACAATTTAACAGCTTATTCTAAATAAATAAATAAGCACTCAGGCCCTTATTTCGGAGGGATAGGCAGAGAATTCAGAGGCGTTTGTCTCGATCCAATCTCGCTTCTTCTAAATTCATATTTATTATACATACTTGTCAGTTAGGGGTACTCATAATTATAAAAGTTCGTCTACAACGTTCCCTAACAACACATCCACGAATAGAACCGTCACTGTTTTAAATATTAACCCCTTCCTCGCTTACCTAATCGTATCATAAAAACGTTTAAAATAAAATTCCGCCGTCTGCGACTATATTAAGCTCAAGCAAAACATAGTCAAGTTCATGCTCAGCCGTGGCTCTAAATAGTTCTTTTATGAATTTGCGTTTCAGTCGCGCCGCTCCTTTACTACAAGAAAGCATTACTTTGCATTGCAGTGACATTTTTCTTTATGAACTCCCGCGCCTTGTTTTTATTAATTCCACTTCGTTGAAAAGTAGAACTCTATGAAGAAATTAAATAAGCCGAGCCAGGAATATGCCGTTAGAAATTTTAAACAATTCTTAAATCTTTTTAATTTAAAATGTTATATTATGCTTATTTTTCTCAGATTTACTTTTAGCAGAATAAAATAAATTTTTTGCTTTTTGTTCTTCTTTAAAAAAAATTAAAGTACTCGACAATTGTATAGGCATCGATTGAAAAAAATCCAAAAATACATGAGAAGATATGATGATGCATATGAACCTGAAATCGTGCTCATGCAACATCATTAAATTTGCAGATATATGTCTTAAGCACACAAAATCACAGGTCAAAAGTGTTTCCAAGATAGTGACAGCAACATTCACACATGTCGGATGGTGTAAAACGTACAGCGTAATTGAAATAATAAGAAAAAGAGGACAGCTGGTTTGTGTCAATAAACAATAAATAAAAATGAGCTTACATCCGTAACCCAGAGGGGTAAGCAGAGATTATGGATCTCCCTTTGGCGCGATCCTGGCACACGTCTCCCGCTTCTTCTACATCCATACAAGCTCGTCGGTTACGGGTACTTCTCGTATTGCCCTTCTGTAGTATGTTACTAATCTGATCGATATAAGTTCTCCTTGGACGTCCCCTGCCAATGCTGCCACTCACTTTTGCAACATAAATTATTTTTTGTCAATTAAGCGTAAACATAAGCACATGCCGTAAGCTATAGAAAGAACGTCCCAATTGGAACGTTTTCAAATCTTTTCGTCCGCTAATGACACATCTGTTGTGGTAAACGTTTTATTGATATCAGTCAAGTAATGAAGTGACGTCAGAGAACAAGTAACTTAAAGCTATTACAATACACTTTGTAGTTAAATATAATTCAACGGTTTGGTGTCTGCCTCCTATCACATTTACGTTTCAGTAATTTTGAGACCGAAAACGAACTGGTTCGACAATTTAATTCATTCAAGCAGTCATAAAGTTGGAGGCGTCTCACTGCTTAATATAGCCGCCTTGCAAGAAACAATTAGACGGGAGTTCAGATACACTAGAGCTACGATAATGTTAGAGGGAGCACGGATGACAAATATTATTAAATTTTATTTCACATTCTTAAATAATTTTTGCATATTGATAATGTACTGAAATAGACAAATATAAGAAACTTATATAATCATTTGAGAACACTCAAATCATTCAGTGTTTCTGTCCATTCTGACGTGGGTACCTTCAAGAGAAGAGTGAATAGGCTGATGCTTTTTCGATTCGACGTCCTTTAACATCAAGTGGGATTGTGTTCAATGCCTAGTTTATTCATTATAAAAAGTATTTTTTATTAGTTTAATGCAAAATGTTGGAAGAATAGGGTGACTATTTCTCAATTTTCATATATCTACGGTGTAAAGGGGTAACGTGTCGAATGGCTTGTAATACGGGAGTATAAATCGTAGGAAGGTTGTGACGAGCGCTGCGGAGGCGCACTTACGCGCTGAATGAGAGACATCTACTATACGTGGAGCAAGAACTGCTCCATGAAATGTCCTTTTAATTGTTTCCCCGAATATACGACACAAGGCGCGCTACCTTGACAACACTTTTTCATATTATTGTAATGAAACCCTTATTAAGCCTTCCAATTGTTTTGAGTCATCGGAATAATTAAATAAAGTCATGATATTCGGCGATCAAGACTTGTGGGACATTTTATAATTTAATGGAAGCAATTCTTGTATGTATACCTATATATCTTTCGATTATCTCGGAAATGGCTCTAACGATCAAATTTTGAATTTAGATATGGTGTTATTTTAAAAAAATCTAATTTTCTATAAGTATTATTTATAATTATAATTTGTATGTAGCACCACCTTTTGGGATAAGTATTTGTATTGTCTCTTGTTGGAGTGTCGTCAAGGATGATAACCTACTGACATCTTTTTTTTTATGGAATAAGGTGGCACTCGAGCAAGCGGACCGACCACCTGATGTTAAGTGAGCGCTACCCATAGACATCCGGAAGAAGCAAATGTGTTGTAGATGCGTTGCCTACCTTTAATGGACAGAGGAGGGCATAGATGGGACAAAAGGATATTTCCTTTTCCCCGTTAACCCTCTCTCCGTCAAATCTTCGTCCCGATCCCATCTTATCCTTATGAAGAAAGGGTGGGAAGGGGAAGAGAATTGAAATTAGGCCTCCCTCACCTCACTCATCAGTTCATCCCTGTTTTCTGTGAGGTTGTGGTATTTCACCGGGCGTGCCGGCCCATTTGTGCAACAGATGTTGTTGTTGCAGGCTCTACCACTGTTAGCCACTTTATTAGATTGCACTAGTAGCGAAGTCATAATATGTGACATGATGCGACCAATACATAACTAGCGACACATTATATCGGCATATTCGAGGATTAGGCTAAGTGCCCTCTGTGCTCTGCCTCCTCAAACCCGTTGAATCTGTAAAACCCTCCTCTAGGCTAACAGTGACAAGCGAGTCACAAAAAAAAATCGGCATCGTAGATCACAAAACATACAACGATTAGTACTTTTCTTATATTTTCGCGCCGCATTGCCGCGTTAGACCAGACTGATATTTTATTTTATACAATATCATAAATTCAGAATAATATATTGGTAGGAGAAGAAACACATTCCAAAAGTGAGAAAAGGAAAATTTTATTATTTTAATAGCCTCGAGCTTATTTTTATTCTAATATCAATTAATGGTATGCAAGGCACTACAGTTAGAGTCGTGTTACTTTTATGAGCACTTTGTATTTAAAGTGCTATTGGTGTGACGATAACACTGGATAACAGTCGACTTGCACAATATTCAAATGAAATTGCATCTTTGCCAAAACTAGCGGCAGAACGGCGTCGCTAACATTAATACATAATAGAATGCCAGACCCTCCCCGTGTCGCTGCGCACTCTTTGTTTTTATACGCTACTGAATACTAAAGTGTTCATCAACTATTTTGTTATATTAAATATAAGTGTTGAGAATTTCTTATATTAAACCTACTGTGTTCTATATAGCCACTCAGATATGGATGTACGAACTTAGAAAAAGTAAATAAAGTTTCATCTAAATTCTCTTCTATGAATGAAGAGCAAAAAAGAATCTATTGCTTTTCGTTGCTATCATGGCGAAATATATATTTTAAATGAATTCAATTCAAGTGTTTAGGACCTCACTGTAATGTTCGTTAATATTCTATTAATGTAGATCTGTTGATTGATCTAACCACCGTTGTATGCACGACTGTTTGTACCTGTATATACACGCATGTACAAATACGGCCGCGTCAATGGCAAATGCAATTAGTTTGAGTGCTTCGTTTTGATGTAGTACCTTGCGCAGGTTCGGAGCCGGAGTGCGGATGTACGGTCATTCGATAGAAAATAATCCCCTTCCTAAAATCGTAATACCTGTACAGACGCTACTAAGTATTATTCATTTTTAAAGGTTTTTTTCGACTTTCGCTAATAGTTTTTCAACGTTTTTAAACGGTTTTATTTAGCTCGACCTGTACGGAATTTATTAGTTTATTTGGGTCAACATTAGAAATTAAAATTTAAGCACCTTCCCGTTGTCAGATTGATATGAAATTTCGTACACATATTTAATTTAGATGACAATATAATTTTCAGTGCACATACAATAAAAAGGTTTAACTTAAAAGTGTTTTTTTTTTTTAAATATTAATAAATATGCGCTATGAATCCTTGATTTTTATCGAATACTCATAGATTTTAATTTGAAAATATATCAATATATTTTTTGACTTATGTCAGGTTATGAAATGGCTACCTCGATTTATATGGAATGGATCGTCGATCTGGTCAGGGTTTCGGCTATCCATCGAACGAGTGCGGCGACAGACCGAACGCATATACATATTTATGAGACAGTTGCGATGTTAAAAAAACAAGGAATACTCAGATCATAAAAAAAAAAACAAAAGTACAAACCTGATTATATATTTTAATTGTAATACAATAGTTTATAATTTTAAGTAGATTAAAAGCATAAGTTGCGTTAATTAGTAAGTGCGAAATTCGCTGGAAAAGAGTAATTTGGGCGTGTTTAAAATCTGTCGATGAAATCGTTGAGCGGCGTTGATTTACGATTTCATTAGTAGCACGCAACGCGACGAGACGGTCATAACAATCGCGTACACATGAGTACTAATTTACGTCGCATCGAATTACGTAGTCACAATAAATTGTAATACGAATAAAATTAATGAAACTTATTGCTGTTGTTGTGGTAAATTGATTGATGCTGGACTATGTGTTGTCTGAGTATTAATAAGTTATAATCATAACTAATATTATACATGCGAATGTAAGTTTGTTTGTAAGGATTTAACTCCGCTTTATAAATAAATAAAATTCTCAAAGGCATTCTTACACAATGGACAAAGACGTCTTGAATTACGATGGTACACTTTATATAAAGTAGACTTGTGTCTAATATTGCATGTAAATAGACTATTGTGTTGTTATTCTATAAATAATAAATATTTATTAAATATGATATAGATTCTAGAAGTAAGTATTCTATGAATCATTATACAAACTGAAGTTTTAAATGGTTGCCATGTGCAGGACTACCGTAAAACACGGACTAAACGTGAATTGGGAAGTGATAATAGGCTAGGCACATTGCTTTTGCTCGTAGATTGGCTAGCCATTGGTGCCACAAGGAAGTCCTTTTACGTTCTAGGTAGGCCTCCAATAAGATGGATCGACAATCACATCAAGGTATTGAGAGTCCACTGTATGAGGGCAGCAACAGCTCAATCTTGTGCCAATTTTTGAGTGAGCTCTACGTCAAGAGGTGAAAGTTTTTTGGCTGATGACGATGGAGATGATATATTAAGTCTGGCCTGGTTTAAATGTTAGATACATAGTTTAAGCTAGAGATAAAAATATGAAGTTTTATTACCGAGTCTTTCTATGATTCATACAATAATAAAATGTACTATTTTAGTATTTGTATGAATAAATGGATACTACCATCATGTTTTCGGAATTATATTAAGTTGGTCTGACTGTTATTGATGCAGATGTTTAGTAATATTCGAATGTTTTCTTTGAGATAAAGATATTCTGTGTTCAGATCAGCACTCTCTTGGACAGAATCCAAACAAATAAATTGTTTCCTCGCGTAGGTATCTCAGGTAATATTTTTATTTATTGCTTATGTGAGTCATATTTGTTATTATTGTTCTTGCTAGCTTGTACAGCTAGTTTGCTACAGAAGTAAAGTCAAATGACATTATATAATGATGTAGTATTGCTGTGTTCTCTCATATCTTGAGATATACATTTACAATCAGTAGCGAAAACGTATAACAATTCCAAGATGCATTAATGTCCTTCGCTTCCTTTTACACTTAAGTCTTCTCGATTAATTATTCATAGTACACTTCAAGCTAACTTGTCTGTAAGTGAGAGTGCTATGTATCAGGGTCCTGAAAAATAGAGATAAATTCTGCATAATCTAATAAGATTGTTCAGGATTATAAATCTGAATTTTATGAATACCAAGAATATAAGTTTTAATATTGTCAGTAAAAAACGTAGTTTGTCGAACCCTATAAAATTTTATTCGCATTTCCAAGCTTGTCGACAAATATGCTCTAATCAGACTTTATTATCAAGTTTTGAATGATGATCTATAATAGTAATCTATAATAGAACAAAAATGACGAACATATCTGTGAAAATAATCACGTTCTCACTTAAAGTCTAGTCTCATAGAGTTTATTAGCGGCGAGGGAGTCGTTATGTCCACGGCGGGTAAATAGGTGCTTACTCCGAATGGCGCGCTTCAAAAGAGTCATCGCGGTCCGACTCAAATTGTATGGGATCGCTCGTAAACTAGCACAATAATTAAAAGAAAGCTTTATAGTTTAAATGATTCACTTTTATAGCTATTTGACGGAGATAGTGGCGAACGTAGGAATTACTCATTTACTTGAAAAGAAAGATGAGCGTCTCAACCAACAAAATCTTAAGTTATTTTTGGTAATTATTTTTATATATTTGTCACAGCTTGTAAAGAAACTTTCTTCCGGTATAGAAAATCGAAACTATTTACGAAGAATAAGGTGTTTGTTCCACAACTTTAAAACCAAAAGCAAATACCTAAAGTCGAAGCAGTTGTATATCATTAAGTTATTTCTAATATTTGTTAAAATATTTTAACAATATTACGACACCGCCTAGAACTAGATTTAAAACTTCTTACTTAATTGAGTGATATGAAGATACTACTGAACAAGTAAGAGGGATTCCAAATAGAAATGTACATATATGTACTAAAACGTAACCAAAATGTTAAAGAGCACGAAGAAAGTTATGAATTTTCGTCTTAAGAAGATTATATTAACTTCAGCACATCGTAATTAAGTTATGCAAATTTAAATCAGACATAAATTTAAGTTACTCTACATAATTTTACGACAGTAATAAACTTTGTCCTTATATTTAGAAACTAACAGTTGCATCATTTGCTTGTTTTGTTTGTACTGAATATCACTGTATAGCCGTAAATGATGTACATAATAAAACAATACGCATTTCAATCGTCGGTATTAAACAAACACACTCGATATGAAATTGCATTTAAGCCGATGGGACAAGTATTCATCGTCAGTCATATTATTTGTCAGCGGCCGTCAGCGGCAGGCGCGGCCGGGCGTCGAGTGCGAGCGACGCGCGCCCTATCCAATTACAAATTCGCAATATTTTCTATGCAATGACGCTTGCGAAATGCAATCAATCTGCGAGAAACGTCCGCATGTATGTTGCGTCACCAAGTCGAAAATAAATTTAATTAAATGGCGGACAACGCAAAACCATTGCCCTGCGCAATATTTTTTTGTGAAAATTTCTTTCATTTAAAATAGTAATGTAGTAAAGATCGTTATAAATTTATGAAGTTATTTTTTCTACTACGATAGTCACGACAGTCACCAAATAAGAACTTATTTTTTCTACTACGATAGTCACGGCGGTCACCAAATAAGAAACCGCAATCAATAATTTAAATATTAGGTCCTTACAT
>JWHW01057624.1:55454-74414 GCA_000931545.1 Papilio glaucus
CTTCTGGAGAACCTTAAGAGCCGGTTCTCCAGCTGCGCTCAATAGGTCTGCTGTAATTACGTCATCACCCGATGCCTTGTTGTGCTTAAGTTATTGTAGAGCCATACTAATACTGACGTCCGGGATTTCTTCGGTATAGTGTCGGCTTAATCTGGCTCTTGGATCTTCTGCCAGATGAATGATGGGTTTCTGCGTCGCTGTGTATTGTATCCATAGAATCTCTCCACCTCACCCAAGAGCTCCGACCTTTGTTTCGCTCGATAGCCTCTTTAATACGAGTCGTATTAAATTGGCGTATTTCGCGTTTAATGCACTTTGAAATTTGCCTATTCAGCTGCCGATACCTCTTCACATCATCAGAAAACTGCAGAACCATTTTACGTCTTTTTCCTTGAGCTCAAGAGTAAAGTCAGAGAGTTTCTTCGACGTGTTGAACACGCCGAAGAAACTCTCTGACTTTACTCTGCAGTGGGTCTTAAAAAACTTAGATTAGAAACTACTAGACTAGAAAAACTTAGATAGACGTCATTGAGATCACGCTACTCCACAGGCATTAAAAACGATTCTGGAGTTCAAGCTGAAAACTTTCAGGATTCTGAATGTGGACGGGTGCTGGCCGGAGTGTAGACCTCATCAGCCGACTTCGCTCAAGCTTTACGTTGATATTAAATGTGCCTCGGACTATTCAGTGATCGCTCCCGGTTTTGACCGCATCCTCATGATCACTGAGATATCATTGAATATTTGCTTCTTCGTCGACATAATGAAGTCTATCCCGTTTTTTGTAGCACCGTCGCGACTCGCGCAGGTCCACTTCCTGTGCTCTTGTTTCTTGAAGGAGGAGTTCATCATATAGAGTCGCTCCTTTTCCATGAAGTCGGCCAGAAGTTGGCCCCGACGGTTCCGGTGTCCACATCCAAACTTGCCCACTCGCAGTTCGTCTCCATACCGCTTGCCCAGTTTCGCGGTAAAGTTCCCCATGACAACGGTGTAGTAGGTTTTGGAACTATGAATGGCTCTTGAAATGTCCTCATACATAGTTTCAACCTCGTCGTCGGAGTGCGTCAAAGTCGGTGCGTAAACCTGTATGACCTTCAGCGAATATCGTTTGGTTATTCTGAGTATAAGGTACGCCCCCTCTAGTCGATACAATCTCGATCTTCACCACGTTGTTCACGAGAGAATTGTGGACGATAAATCCGGCACTGCCTTGGGACTGATGGTCGCCCCGGAAGAAGAGCATGTTTCCGGACTTAAGAGTTATCGTGTCCTCCCCCTCTCTTCGGACTTCGGATAACCCTATAATGTCCCAACGTAACTTGCTCAATTCTTCTTCCAGTTCAACGATTCTCTCGTGCGTTTTTCGTCGTCCGCAGTGTGCGCGTGTTCAGTGTTGGCAGAGCCAGTTGTCGTTGAGAGTGGTAGCTGGATCTCTTCCGGGGATTCTTAGCACCCCCTGCCCCGCCGTCGCCCTGGCCACTACCATAGCCAGGAACAGCGGGGCTGCCGGGTACTGGGGGCCTTACTTTTCTTGTCACCATCATGTGGGAGGTTTGTGCCATAATCGCCACGCTTGGCAAGCGGGTTGGCGATCGCAGTGTTTGTACCGTACAGAGAGGATGCTGCTGCCCGTTCTCTAGTGGTTCTGGAAGCAGTTTAACGACTAATACCCGGGTCGAACGCTAGTTACATTATAAAAACTAAAGGTGTGAACTAAATATCAAATCAATCTGTCAACGGGGTAAAATTTCATTTCGTAAATATGACCAAAAACAGTAAATAGAGCAAGCTAAATACAACCGTTAAAAATAGTGTAGGTTAAGAATCAATTTTAGATTTAGTGACAGGGAGTGTCTTCTAAGCTCTGGGATAAGAATTGAATAAAAAGCTTTTATGAAGCGTAACTTTAATTTATTTTTGCAATCACACATCAATACTTATTTGTGAATGTTAAAAGTTTTCACTTGTTATGTGAAGGGCCTTTCTTAATCGATATTCCACGGTGTTAATTCCACTCATCAGTTTACCATTATGTCGCGCCGAAAACTCTTAGCCTGGTTTGTCGCAATGAAAATAATAGAGCGTCAGGTAATTTCGCTAATGCGCGCGGTTACATCCTATCTGGATAGCTCTTACACTTCGCCCCGCAGCCGAACGTCTCAATTAAGAGGGTCGAAAGGGAAGATTCTTAGGGTTACCGCGAATTCATATTCAGTAAGAGCGTTTAATTATCTGTGCTATAAAACTATTATCATTTAACTCAAATTTACAAAAGTCTGTTTTGTTGTTTTTAAACATTATGTTTATGATTTATTCGTCCTCTCGATGAGGGGAGCAATAAACCTATCTTTGTAACTGGGGTATTAAGGTCTAGCAGTGGACGCTTTATGAAAGCTAAAGCCAACGCATCTGCAGACAGCTCGTTGCAGATGCCTATAGCTAGCAGCACTTCATATTAGGTTGACCACTCGTTGCTTTGCCACTTTTTTTCTTTAAAAAAGACGATACGGTCGAGAAGTTTCACCAGGCAATACATTTTAAAAATGAGTTGCTCTGGGTAGTAGATTGCTACATATATTACCAAATACATAATTAATTGCATATGAATCTCACAGAAGACAGGCGTAAAGTAGAAGTATGCTTCTGCGTTTCGTCCGATGAGTGAGGTGCCGGGGGCCCAATTCCAGATCTCTTTCCTTTTCCAACTTTTCCTAATAAGGATAAGATGGAAACGCAGACATTTGGACGGGGAGGGAATGAATGGGGAAAATATTATTCTCTCGTCTATCCCCTCCTCTGTCCATTAAAGGTTGGCAACGCATCTGCAACTCATTTGCTTGTTGCGGATGCCTATGGGTAACGGTCAATTAACATCAGGTGACCCGTATGCTCGTTTGTCACGTTATTCAATAAATAAATAATATTAATCAAACCGACAAGCACGTAGTATGAAATAAATAAATATGCGCTCACACCCGAAACCCAGAGGGGTAGGCAGAGATCATCGATTTCCATTTGGCGCGATCCTGGCACACCTCTTTTGCTTCTTCTACATTCACACATCTACGCATACATACTCGTCGGTTATGGGTGCTCCTTATATCGCACTTTTTTATTAAGCCACTAATGTGATTGATATAAGTTCTCCTAGCGCGTTCCCTAACAACACTGCTACTCACTTTTGCAACATAAATTTGTTTTGTTATTCTCTCTTTATTCATCCTTTCCATATGCCCGAAGCATACCTTTCTCAATTCTAGTCACAACATCCACTTTTAGGCCACACTTTTCCCTTATAATGCTATTTTTAATCCTATCATTCAGTATCAAGCCTAACATACTTCTTAAGGATCGCACATTCTGACTCCTCACTACTGTACCTATAGCACCATTTATTTTATTTCCGGCATTCACTCGTCGTTCAAAATCTTTAAGGTGCTTACCATCTCTACTAAATCCCAAATACACGAACTCTTCAATCTGTTCCACTTGTTTACCTTTAACATTTATTTCAATTATAGTCTTACTTTGTTCTCTTTCAAACACCATTACTTTCGTCTTATCTACATTCATGTAGTATGAATATGGAAAAAAGGTGTGAGCCGGGATCGATCCTAAAGAAATTTCTTTTCATAGTCTGCTTATACTTCTTCAGGGCTGGAGGCTTGAGGGTTTAAAATTTGTGCTAATTAGTCTAAAGTTTATGATAAAAAAACACGGTTGTATGTATATGTCGTTTATTTTGGTTTTGCAGGCATTAATATACATAAGTTGTTGGCCAATATTATGTTATACGATGGGAGGGGGGATTATGAGAAAGTTACAGTACATCAATGTTATCAACTAAAACAATACCATTAAATCAGGCAATTTCGTTCAATTCACTATAAATATTCTGATAAACGTAATTCTACGTCAAGATAATACTTCGCTTATAGATTACAAATCATTGTTCATAAATTCAACAATATTAACATTAACAGTTACAATAATATGCTATATAATATGATTACAGTACCGCTATTTATAACGTTAAACTTAATAACATTTGTATTTATTCGAAAATATTTATAATCAGTTTACGTTTAAGAGCTCTTCCTTACTGGGACACCATAGGGACGTAGACAGTAACTCAAGCCTGGCTACCTCTGACGACCGTCGGAAGCCATGTAGAGTTACCATGGTGTCTCGTCATTCTGTTTGTTTACGTCGATATTAAGAAAACTCTGGCGGCCGGTTGGCAACTGAGTAAGTAAGGCAAGCTGCAAGTTGCATTGCACTCGTAAATTTTAGCGTTAGTGGTAGCGTCGCCAGTCCGCCAGAGTATCCGGTCGCTACGTAGGTAGTCATAGCTCGTGGCCACACCACCAAATTGGCGACGACGAGTTTCCTACCTTACACTGTTTGGGTACGTAGCCGGCGACGCCGCCATGGAGTCCTAATGAGCCAGAGCTCTTATGGAACAATACGTAAACGCAAATCAATATTGATAAAACTGTTATTTCTACATTATTTACATATCATAGCAGTACATCACACGTATAAATAAAAGCAGATACAGGATTTTACCAATTACAATTTGTTTTTTACAAGGAATATAAAATTGTCAGAATTCAATAGATCAACGGGATTCTGACTTTTACAAATACGAAACTGCATTTGTATAGCATAGCAAAGGTTAAATATTTAGCAATTCTTTTGCTCATACATTATTAGACATTAAAAGCCTGTTTAAAATTAGCTTTCTCAAGGTTAATACTGATCGTTTGTGATTACTTATTTGGTTTGTACATAGTAATGTATACCATTTGTCAAATAAATAGCAGGAATTGTTTCACGATTAAGCATAATTATTATGACACGTTCACTTGCTTGGTTAAACCACGTACCCTGTTAAGACTTGCGGCTTCATACTTACAATTTTAGTTAATTTATTTGCTTTGCCCGTTTCAGTACATTTTCTATAAAGTACTTTCAAATTTACACTACATATATGTACGCCAAATAGCAGAATGTCTTTATTTTTAACCTAAAATCATTGCATATTTAAAAATAAAATGTAAAAATGATTTTTATGATCAGTAATTTGATTATTACATTTCAATCAAATATGACTATATTGGTATAAAATCAACTGCAATAATGTAAAATGCTATACTGAAGTCTTAACTTTGCACATGGCTTTCAAAGTCAATGCTTAACACACGGTATATATGAGGGTAGTTATTAAACAAAATCCACAAGACAGCACTCGCTGTGCGTGGCTGGCCGGGGGTCCCCCGCCGCCGAGGAATCCCGCGTCCTCCACGCGGTTCTTGCCTTCCCGCAGCGGTCCCTGAAGACTGGATCGTACGTCGTTGCTTTCCTCTGACGCCGTATCGTTCTCTTCCTCGATTCTCGATTTTCGATACGGCAATTCCATTTCTGTAAACGATTTTGATATTATATTGACTGTTAGTGTACTAAAAAAATAATACTATACGAATATTTGTAAAAAACGTAGTTAAGTGAATTAATATTATAATAAAGAAAACAAACAAATAAAGGTAGTTTAAAGCTTCCTATACAATCAAGAAACTTGAAACTGACTTGAAACAATTTAATTTGCTACGAAGCTAGATAGGGCACACACTCTTGGCGTCATTGTGCGCTATGTTGGGAACTTTTACCTCTGTGGGACTCATGACTTAACACTTAGAATCATTGAACAAATTGTCCTTCATGGAATGTTCATATCAGTCCAGATGTGCATCAAAATAATATTATCATCACCAATAGAAGGCAAAAGGCAGCGACTGCTAAACGTAGGCCTGGGAAGGAATAATGAAACCTTTTCCCCTTCGTCTAACCGAATCTTGACCAAGTCGTCGGTCAGTCTAGAGGCAAGCCTACCCCTGTATCGCCCTGTAGAACTTTAATCATTCTACTCACCATATAGTCTGATATTCCCTTCAGCATCGCCGATAGAGTTCTTAGAGATACATTTGTATCCGCCGAGGTCGCTGCGCTGTATGCTTCTGATGACGAGGCGCATCAGGACGCTGTAGGCTGAGCTCGCACTCTCCGTCATATGGTACTTATCGTTCGATATTATCATCTCACCTGTAGTACAACAATTACGCTCTTATCGTATTCAACGTTCAATGGTCACTATTAATTACTATTTATAGCATCAATTTGCATTCATTAGCGCGGGTGTGGATGTTTTTGGAATTGATTGAACGTTTCGTAAAATATCTGTAGGCTTTACAAGACTTTAGCGGTTTTGATTGTACCTTGATAAAATACATATTCGATACCTTAATCTATTCATATTTCTTAAAAAAAAACATAAATTGTTCATATGTTTCTATGATCTGACGATTGTATGGAAGGCTATTCTCGTCTTAAGTTTTACACTAACTCTATTTTAATAAGGATTAAATAAATATATATTAAAAAAACTGCTAAAACTAAATATTGGTAGATCTTTAATTCTGATATTATTTACGTAAGTGAGTTGTACTCAAGCTATCGTAAGCTATATCCGACAGCCCGGTTATTGTAACGTAGCCCTTTATTCGATAGCTTCTGCTCTTTCCGATCATTTATATTCGGCCACTTCCGACCATTGTTCGACCGGTATCGCGCTGAAATATGTTGTTTCGACATGTTACTAGCTGAACAATACATCCCTACATTCAATATAGGTACAGTTTGAATATTCCTTCATTAATTATTGTAAAATTAAGTATGTGTAAATTTAAATATGTGTTCATATTCTAATGATTCCTATTTTTTGTAATATAATAAATAACACCTATACGTGTAAAATATTGTCATTTGTCATTGTAACTTTAACTAACGAAATAAAGAAGCCCTCTTAGAGTATGGGTCTACAGAAGATTGTATAGACTAACTCCTTGTAGTTAAATTGAACAGGCTAGTTGTAACAGAACAATTCGATTAAAATAAAGAAACATGTATTTGACTTGTCTCGTCTTTTATTATATAATCATCACTTCATATTTAATTCTGTCACATGCGCGTGATGAGATCGTAAAAGCTATTTTTTATATATACGCTCAGAGAAGAATCGTGCTTCACGGATTCTGTTGAATTTCCTCCGCTGGCTACATTATTACCGCGGTCGAGGGTCACGTGGCTTTCCACTCACTCCACATTAAAAATTGCCTGCATTCCTTTAGTGCCGCTTATTTTGTGCCAGAGTTTTATTTTTCTTTTTTTTGCCAACAATAGCTTATATTAAAGCGGTTTTATTTGAACATTTTTCGTTTATTAAACGACCTCTTGTTGGAAGCCGGTGGCCTAGTTTTTATAATTTTATTAGGAGTGTGTGATTTTATTAGCTTTAAATATTGGGCTTAATTTTCTTAATTAATGTGATAAAAACTGAGCTTTAGGCCTTTTAATCCACCTGGGATAAGAAAAGTGATAGCTATACATTTTTCGTTGAACGTATTGGTATCTATAATCTACTGACATATAAATATTCTAATTTTTGAGCTAGTCTTTTTAGATTATACGTATACTAAGAACTGCGAAGAATAATACGAGATAGAAATCGAACCATGATGTTTAAAATAGATTTATTCATAGCAAAATGTATCCAATACTCGCAAACCGCCCCGGAATCGCTCGGGTAACATAGCTAACGTCAAGCTCATAGAGAGCTTTCTGATATTTTTTTAAAATAGGTTTAGAAGTTTTTATGTTTATCCGGAACAAACAATCAAATTTCTTCTCTTTACAATATCAGTTAAGACTAAAACTAATATTTTCTGTTTATAATAAATGCTATAGATATTAAAGTTTTGTCGCAGCAAGTGTTTCATCGTTAATAATGTCCCACGTATTATAAATTCTATAAAGCCGATAGCGATAATAGTCGCAATATTTGTCAGACGAGTGGACGTTTACAGTTCAGTAATATCGCTGAAGGCAGAGGAGACGTTCGGAGTGGCCGAGCTCTCCGGCTCGTGTGAATTGACCACAAATCTGCGGCTGGTGCCCTGCAGCCGACATCTGATGCCGCCCGCCTGCCACCGACACTTTTGTTTATTGCATATTAACTTCATGAATCTATTGGTGTTTAATTTGCCTCCTCCTTGTTATCAAAATAGCATTGTACCACTTGTACACTATTGAGCTTTCAATTTGATTTCGAGATTTAAGGATATATTTGATAAATATTTAATTCAGGTGTTGGCAAGTCGTTTTAAGTGATGAAACATTTGAAAAAAAATATTGAGGTCGTAATTGAAATAAAAATAGTAGTCGACGTTGAAAAAATAAGAAAGAGCGCTAGATAGCTGTCAAACGTCCGATAAAAATGAAATCGATTTGACATAACATTTAACTTTTGAGAAACCAGACGCAATTACTCTCCAATTCTAATCACCAGGACATTTCAGGATATTTTGGGTAGATTTGCGATATTAATATGTCATTAATGTTTGCATGAGCACCCTCATTGGCCGAATTCCCGTATCTGGTAGAATTGGGAGTACATAATAACGAGCGCAGAGTGGCCGTCTCGCACCCGACTCCAGACGCTGGGACTGAGATCCGATAACTAATAACTTGTTTATTCGATATTGGTTACCATTAAGTATAAAAATCAATCTCAACGTAATTAAAATTAAAGAACAACAACTATACATTTATAAAAAGTATGAATAATTTATAATGTAACTGTTAAACTTTTTCGACTGTATGATATTCAAGCCCAACTATATATTTCTTTTATTTGATAGATAGAAGATTTGTTTAATTTTTAAACTGTTTAGATCACTATTTCAGTTGTGCGTCTGCATCAATCAACAGTGTATTGAAGCCTGTATGAATTGAACTCTTTCACAACTCCTTTTGATAATTTTGTACAGGAATGATTTTGTTAGGAGGCTAAATAAAACTCAATGTAAATGTAGGCGTGTCTATTCAGAAAGTACTTTTATCTTAATACGTTTAAATTAACATTTAGCATCATACCTACTCAGAACTTTAATTAACTTCTATAATTGTAATTGTATATGAATTAAAATTGGTGTAATTGTCGCAACATTGAAATTAATGCCTGCGCCCTCGGAAAAATATAAATAAGCACTGGGGCAATTAAAATGATAACAAAAAGTTAGCGGATGTTGTGTATGCAGGTTGGTCCGTGCGAGCAGGACACTCCCATTCCATGTCGAGCGCTACTACCCGTGTCTGTCCGATCTCGTCACACCCGTGTATTACCTAATTTAATTTGTAGCGGCCGCAATTTATGGCCTACACAAGCTCCGCTGCGCTTGTTTGTCACTAATATCGCAACCCGGACAGTTGCGTTCCATTTGTAGTGGAATAAACAAAACCAGCAAGCCTTAAAAATATTTTATGCACGCTGAAGTAAACTTGGAACTGGAGAACGTGATTTGGTTACATTAAAATTCAACTAGCTTATGGCGTGGTCTATTTAGATGAAAAAGTAAAACGACAAAATATGAATATGAAATGATTTGATGAGTTGGACAGAATGAAATAATGCAAGCCGAACTTTGACAACCTGAAAAGGAGCAATAATGCTAGCTGAACTTTGACAACCTGAAAAAGGAGCAATAATGCAAACTGAACTTTGACAACCTGAAAAAGCAAATGCACATGTCTGGGACAACGAATATGGGAACAGGAATTGCTATTTGAGATAGCATTTTGTATCTGCTAACTTTTCGGGTCGGAAATAAACAATGACATTACCAAGCTTTAAAACTTTAACCAACATTGAAAAGTGAGCATAAAATTGAATTCTATTTGTTCGAATATTGTGGTATGCGAGAGTAAATATCGCGACTGTAGCCTAAAGCAATTTGAAACGGGCGGGCCAGCGGTCTTTGTTGCATATCGGACGGTAATAGAATTTGGTCCGCTTTTTGCGCAGTCGGTGGCCCTGGCCGCGTAATGGCGGGCTCGGTTGCCTTTGTAACTGCATCTAAATCTGCCTGCATCGAGTATCCATCTGGTTATTGTGTTATTAGGTTATGACGTACCGTATTTTTGTACACATTTTCTGTAAAGGAAGCGTCTGAACTATTTATCCAATGAATACTATTGTATTGAACAATTATCGTACCAGAATTTGAATTAATCATACTAAAATAAAAGAATATATTTAATTTTGCTATTTAAAGTATTAATTACGTGTGCCTATTTCTTATGTTATTTCTGGTACTGATGCGTTCTCTGGAAAAGAGGTGTTGGATTAAATTGCTTGAGAGCTTGATGAAGACTTTCCTCCCTAAGCAATACAAAAACACAAAGAAACAATTCAACGACAGTAGATATACCGCAAACATTCAAAGAATAAATCGGCCGATCGTTTTAAATTTTAGTTTAAAGAGTGTTGTGCGAAAACCGGTTTTGTTCGTTTTGCTAAGCTACGGTGGGCAGCTGCGGCGGCTAGGGCGGCGAGCACATGTCCCGCTAGCCAGACTACGTAAATCCACGGCTAACTCGACTTTAGTGGCGAGCGTTGTTGCAGGCTCCGCGTCCCATGTTGTTTCCACGCATTATCGGCTAGTATATTGGCAAATTTGTTTAAATGCTTCCCTTTGAACGCCTGAAACTATCTGTAAATTTCGATTTTATACACAGCGATTTTATTTACGTGGTCTTTGGAGCGTTATGTTGAATTTATAGATCTTTTTTAACTTCGACAACAATTTTTTTTTAATAATAGTCAAGGAATATTAGTTACAACATATAATAGTACCCTTTTTTTCCAATTGTTTAAAAATAAGGCGAAAAAGAAATAATGTTCGTTAATATTATATAAAAACAGTAACAAAATAATAATTAATTTAAAGTAGAGCTGATATAAAAAGTTGGCCCTGCTTTTGTCGTTCACCTCAAACAAAGTTAAAGCTTTTCCTATGGATCATATTATATTACATTTTCATTTAAATACTATTTTTAATATTTAAATCTAAAAATCTCCTTGAATCTAATTCCGTGGTATGGATAAGTATGTGAATGTATTAGTAAAATGTCTTGACTTCATCCTGAATTTATGAACATAAAAGCAGAATAGGGTAAGTATCGTTGTAATATTTTTAACTCTGTTCATTAACTATAAAGCTCATCCTCTCTTGGTTCCATCACTAAACGATGAGCGGCTTTGTCCGTCTGTCGCCGCACGGTGTAAGCAACTTTTATCCTTACGGCGCTGTTTTAATGAGAAGTAATGAAGTACCCGACCCTTCCGACGTTTTGTTAGGCTAAGAGTCTTATTTATATTAGTTGCGACGTGTTTTTACACTTCACTCAATATTTTTCTTTCACGAAATTATGTTTTTCTTTGCTACATGGAGGAACGAAGTAATTACTTTACATAGGTAAAGGTGAAGGTACGATTAACAATAAATGAGCTCTTAGAATTTTGTAAAAGAACGACGACGATATGAATTAATAGTACTCGTCAGTCTGTTAAAGAAAATAAGAATAATAAATGTTTAGCGAAAGCGATCGCACTAGATTTTAAATTAGGCTCAGTTTTCAGACGAATGAAAAACACCCAAAGTGCTACTTTAGACTAGATTTTATAAAACTGAAAATTAATATTTGCTTTAGTGTCTAAAACGTTAATGTAATATTCATTTATAGTTTTACTAATAACGCTGTGATGGAGTTTGATTCACAGCGTCGGTAATGTCAGATGGTGAGTACATGTTACTAAGCATTTTTCATCGACAGTATAAGTTCAACTGCAAATAAAACTGATGAAACTGCAAAAACAACACAATACATACAAGAGTATTTTGAATTCTTTAACATATACGACAAAATTTGATGCGGTAGCGCAAACAAAACATTTTGTTCAATACTGTTAAAAAGTAGTAAAAATATTTTATAATTCATCTTTTCATGTATCCATCAAAAAGCATTTTTATGAAATACTGTTGTTTTGTGACACAAAATATTAATAGAGTAATACAGAAGCCATTTTGTTTCAATATTTACAATACATCTTTATGCTTTTATGTCGTTTTTGCATAGTTAATTAAAAATTTAAACAAAAATTGTTTAAATTTTGCATGTTAAAATGGAGTTTGTTTAAAATGTGACTTTTAATAATACTCATTGTGATGATGCAAGGCAAAATACTTTTTATATAACCAATCTCTGTTCACATACTCCGTAACTTCCGTATAACCATAAGCCGTAATAACTATAAAACTTGGATTTTTATTAATTGTTTTGTTACATGTAATAAAATTACAACTAATAAACGGTTTAATATTTTTTTAAATACTAGTTATCTAAATAATTTACTAATATTTCTTTTAACTATTTCATCTAAGTTTTAGTTGTGCTAGGACATGGTTCACGATAATAGTCGAATGGCGGTGTCGAACTCACGACCTCACGTTCGGTTGGCTCTGGACACTCTGTCAATCTTGACGAGGCGTTTGAAGTCTTAATAAATAAATAAAACTATTTTATTATTAGAAGCGATAAAACAATGTTGGCGTATGACAGTAATAGCTTTTTAATTATTTGTCATAACGTTAACGCCTTGTTATCAAGACACGAATAAATAACGTAACAAAAACGACCGTGACGCGATTGCTTATTTTCGTTAAAAACGCGTATAAAAACGTCGTAACTTGTTAGCGGCCAGTGGCGCCGGCCCCTCAAAGGATCGTAGAAAAGTGAGTAACGGTCCGCATAATTACTACTTTAGCGCTTTCAATGTGCTTTATGAATAATGAAATTAGTTGCTTATTCCGTTCTTAAGTTTCGTGCCTCGGACTTAATAAGCTTTATGAGTTACGAGTCTCCCGTAAAATATTCGACTTTCTGCTCGGCTTTTCTGTTTAGGTCGTAATCAAAGATTGTAATTAGACTTTGTTTTATGTTATTCAGATTTTAATGGACCGAAACGTATTTGAGTTGCGTAAACACGGCTGGTAAAGTTACAAGCCTAATAAACTCTCTTTATTGCAAACTTTTTTATTTAATATTTACATATTTTAATGTGAATTTATTGATGTTTATTAACTAACTTATTTATTACATTTTTAATTACATATCAGTACATTAAGGCGTAGTTTAACATATATTGTCAAGAATAACTATAATATACAAATTAACACCTCCTCGCCTAAAGGACGTTAACCGTAGTCCACTCGCCGCCTATGAGCATTGTCCATACCAGGGGAGTTGTACCCGGATTCCAGTCTTTCCGGAAAAGCCCTTCTGCGGCCATTGATATACTTTTTTTACACGAAAACTAACAGATTATTTATTTTTATTTATAAAATACATCATTTTTTTGGCAATATTGGAGTTAGACTCGTCTTTTCTGACATCCCAAGAAAGGCGCCTCTGACGGTACTATTTGCAATATTAAACCAAATATCTCTAAAGCATATTATGCGAATAAAAATAACTAAAATTGTTCAATGTTAGATTGCGGAATATCTTGAAAGTTTAATATGAAACTTATAAACTTATTCGGTGGCAAAACGTGGTTTAATATAGCGGCATTATAAATACGTACCATTCTCCCGGGTCCAATAGTTGATGGCCTTAGGCGAGGCTTCGACGTGGCACTGCAGCGTAACATCTGTGCCGGTGGGCGCGCCAACAAGCTGATTCGGCACTTGTACCAGCGGGTGGACTGAGAAAGAAATTATGTGATCAGATTTGTTTTACTCTCACACTTCAATGGAATGTAGAACATTTTGTTACTTTTTATTTGTTGAATTTGGAATCAAATTTTAGAGATAAGCTTGCCCTGAGTTAATGTATAGCGCACGTACTATTTAATGTCCTAATAATAAATAATGTATATTAAAAAAAAAAAACGATAGTCAATGGTCAGTGCGCACGTGTATCTTATGCATCTTTTCTACCGCTTTGTTAGAATGATAGAAACTGCTCACAAATTTATTCGCCTTAATAAAATAAAATAATTTAAATACAAATAAGTGCAATAATTGTTTTCGATAATATTTCTTAAGGGAAAAGTTTAAAAATAACTAAAATACACAAGGCACAAGATAAGTTATCGTTCTGATGGCAGAATTTTAAAAATTCGAAAACTGATTATACATGACATACAGTATGGAATAAATCGAAGGATAAATGTGATGGTGGGATAGGTATCGCAGTTTTTTTTTCAATCAGCGCGGTAAAGTCATCTGGCATTAGAGAGTGTTCGGTCGCAGTGGCGCTGCAGTTTCAGCCGCATTTTTATTTACACAATTTTCCATTTGCATTTATTTGCCAACGGCGTGGTTATGTGCGCGCTTCGCTAGAACCGTGAAAAGCCTTTAGCATTTCGTCTAGTTGAAGCCATCCAACTTAGCGGGTGCATTTTAATGTTATTTGCTTTGGCAAATGATACTTGACATTAAAATTTGTTTATATATCGAACTACAATCGAATGCATTTTCGTATGGGAATATACTTTCAATGTACTGAATCTACATTTGTAGCTTTTTTTAAATATGTTACCAATATAATATTATTGTTTTGTATATCTTCTAGATTTTCGAAGAAATGGCAGTAGAGAATAACAAGAGATAAGTTCGCTGTACAAGCGAAGTTTGTTATGTAATATTATTATTAAGTTATAATATAACTTGGAAAAAATCATGTCCTACCTTCTTATGTTATACGAACATGAGAGGTAAAGTAGTAAAGTAAAAAATGTAGCGTAAAAACAATGTATAATAGTTTTTATTATTAACTTTTAAAGCCATTAAGTTAAAACAGGTTCGATATTTAAAAAAAAATAAATGATCACTTCGGATATTCGACCAGGACCTCAAAAAATTGCGTTGTACGTTGACATAAAACTTGACACCTAGAATCGCAAACGGCGAGTTACGCAAGGGTTCAAACTAATTTGGTTAAAACGACTTAACAGCGTTGGCCCCAGATAGCTCGGGGACACCCATATTGAATTTATCAATGTATATATATTATCTAACATCTAGGTCCTCATCAAATTATAGATTAGTGTATAAATTAGGCTTTATTTTAGAATATATTCTTTCTATCTATAGGCGACAAATAACAAGACTAAATTAGCCTTCTTTTACATTTAAAGAGTTCAGTTATAATCTAATTCTACAACCTCCCCCAAAAATAAATAGAAGCGGGGTTTCAATAGGACTAAAAAATAGGCATGACTCGTGTAATTGGGTTTCGAAAATCTTTTTGGTGACCAACTTACCTAAGGTTTCAACTTAAACAATAGCACGAAAAAAGTTTTCTTTTGTTTGTTCCAACAAAACGTTTTCTGAATAACAGTCAATTGATTTCTGTTCGCTGTTTTTAACTGCATTGTATTTTTACTGCTACCCCATTAACACTCTCCAGCCATCGATTTCTTGCAAACTCGTTGAGTTTCTTTTGTTTTATAAATAACTACATTCATAGAAGTTTGTTCAAATATGAATCACTGCAAAAGGCTATGCAGTAGCTTTATAAGGTATTTATTACATTAGCTTGTAGCCTGTTTGTACTGAGGCTGTGTGCCGGCTGCGGCGCGGCGGTAAAACTCTCTGCCGCTGTCAGGTGTTTGCTTTGAACATTATCCGGAGACTGGCTGCGTTACTTGCGTTTGTATAAGTTATTTACTTCAACTACTAGTCTTATTCACTATTTGACGTTCAACAACTGTCAAATTATTTTTTCCTGATTTACAAGCTAAGATTATATAAGGAATAATCCATATTCTTCTGTATAAATTAAAATCAATGCTTGTATGTTCATTTGTTTATTAGTCCTCTTTGCGAACCTAAATAATTGATCAGATTGCGATAAAACTTTGGTAGGGTGTTTCGAGGTTTGTAGCCAGAAAATCTCAAAAACTAAATAAAAGTATTTTTCGAACTTCTCGTAAAATGCTTTGACTTATTGGAAAATACGTATATAAAATACAGTTCTCAGAATATGGAATCAAACACTTTTTACTTTACGTGGCAGTAAAAGACAAGAGATCGCGACGACTCCGCCTAGGTTATCAAACTGTTACCGTTTGGGTTAAATTTCTGTAATGAAGGCGATCACATAGTTTAGTGGGTTTTTGATATACAGGTGCCCGGAGATTCGACGCGCTACTGAAAGAGTTTATGCCGCTCACTTTCCGCTGGAAGTTTGTCGGAACACCTATATTGTTCTTGTAATACCTGTCTATATTTGTGTATGTGAAACATAAGGAAAATAACAATTAAACACGACGAAATAATAATTTAATATAGACGCACACAAACATCTTTAGTGATTCGTCAACTGAAAACGGTTCAAAAAAATTACTACTGCAAAACCCAGTTAATGCAGTATTTTCTTATTCTATTGTATCTTAAACTACCTTTGTTCGTTGCAAGCCATACTTTAATTCGTACAAAAGTATTTTTACGTGCAAGAAATTCCTTTCTTCAAACGATTCAAAGCATTATTAAAAACCTTGTAAAATTCTATTTGCTGTAAAGCATTTAAGTCAGCAATTACCTTTTGTTATTCGAATAATTAATTATTTCTAAAATATAAATACACTCAAGAACTTGAGAGCTGAAGAACATTAAGAGAGAAAGGAATTTAAAAACAGATTACTGTACAAGTGTAAGCACTATTACGAACATTCTAAAGCCAGTTTACACTGAATTAAGGGAAAGCGGGTTTCCCGTTCGGTCTTAGATCGCCGCTTATTTGCGGTTATTCTCTTTGACCGTCGTTAAGTTCCTTTGGACGGCTTTTACGAGTTTGAGTGGCCAATTTAGCGAACAAAATCTGAACGATCGGAATTTTTGTTCTAATTAATAACTCGAAGGCTCAACGAGGGCTTTTGGTTATTAAATAAAGCGGAATAACGAACCGCCGGGATGTTCATCTAATTAAATTAAGGATCAAATTGCTTTATGTTGTATTAATAGTTTACTACAATTAAGTTCGGCATGTTTTAATATAGAGTATGTCTCGGATTTAATAGTTGATTAAGAAAATTTCTAAATGTATAAGTGGATAGGAATTCCTCGCAGCAATCAAAAGTTAGGGCGAGTTTTCGCAGCGAGTATTTGCGCGGAATTCTTGAAGTGACAGTTTGATTAACCGAGCGGCGCACACGCCACCGACTTCGGATTTCTTAGCGCTTTGTCGACGTCACCTGGATTGGACTTTATCGAATTTTCACATTTATTTATTTCTATTAGATGACCACTTTATATTTAATATTCTTACTATTCTGCATATAAACGATCAATATGAGAAGATTTACGTTTTAAGATTTAAATTTTGATAATCTCTGTCATTACATGGTAGCATAGTTTTATTACAAAAAATAAGACAAGTAAAATAAATAGCAATTGAAAATCTATCAGAGAAATTATACGGAAGAAAGACTGCACCGTAAGATAAGTAATTAAACGAAAGTAGCGGTTCCTTCTGCAAATTGATTGCGATTCATTCACTTTGTTTCTTTTGCTCTAAACTCACTCCGACGTCTCTGTGGAGTGAGTCGGATCGAGTAAAAGAAACTCATCGCGTTACGGAGCACTTGCAGCAACAAATCATCACTTTACTCTGGACCGTCTAAAACGTGTTTTTATGTTAACTGAAAAAGTATGCAAGGCCACCAATAGGCTGTTATCGTTCGCTCTAGGGAGGGAAATTTAAATTAAATATTTGAGAGCGTTAATTTTGTCTCCTCATCGGGGAGCGACGCATTCTTTGTGAAGTAATTAAACGGAGTGGAAGGGTTCCAGGCGGTAGTTTGTTTGTTCGCCTGAAATTGCGTTTCCTATGAAGTGAATTTCTCCCACTTGTCACCGGGTGTGTCATTCTCTCTTTTATTTGTTTGTGTTGTGGAGGGGAAGCTGAGACCGAGTTCGCGAGACCGTCTGGCGTGAAATAATTGTAGTTCTATGATACATGATAAATTTAAGGATTAATCAACATGCCTTTATTTATGTAAATTTTAAAGCATCATGTCCAAAATTGTTGATTAATAGCCTTGTAGCGGATTAAGTTAAACGATACTGATCATTGCTCAGCTATTTTGAAACATAAAACTTCATACTACATGGCATCTGATACGTATTCACTTTAATATTGACCTCCTCTATTTTTCAAAGTTTTTTCAATTTTTTATATATTATAAATTTAGAAACACGACAAATTCAATTAAAATTCACGAAAAATACATCAACTACCGAATGAAAGTAAATTTTCACTTAATGCGGTGTATCAAAGAGAATTTTAAAACTCCCAGCTTAAATACCGAAACATATGTATGCGGATATAGTGGTGTCCAATCAGACGAGTGTTTACATCGGAACTGCCAATAACAGAATGCAAATACCTAGCGGACAACACGTCCGAGCGGGACCGGACGGCGCTCGCAAAAACTTTTATACGTATTGCGCTAAAACCAAAACAGACGGGGCCAATTCTCTGAACTAGAATAGTTAATTAAAAATTTAATGAAACGAGAACCGATATTGTAAAGGTTACAGATTGTTTATATACAAGAGTTTTTTTTTAATTCATAGAGTTTCTAGAATGATTGATGAAGAGCGTCTTAACTTGTAATTAAATACGACAAGAAATTTAGCTTAAAGAATTATTTAAATTTGTGTGCAAATTATACAGGGATTTCAAATCTTAAGCGAATTGCATTGCTATCTAATGTATGGTTTCAGTAATATCAATAAAGTTGCGACGCGAATAATTAATGCAAACATGTTCTGATATCAGCAAGAATCTAATTATACACTCATGAATTAATTTAAATGCCTAGATAAGAAAACAGACTTTTAAATTTACGAAGACCGCACTTGTTACACTAGAGATACCATATGAAATATATAAATACTTATTACTTGGTATCAAAAGAGCATGTTTCAGTTAGTTTTATGAATACGACGAGACATGGACTCCTTGCACATAATACAAATAACATGCTATTATTTT